>JAVQJL010094133.1:0-51709 GCA_036024295.1 Nannoperca obscura
GAAGTAGAAAAAGAATGGAAGGAGATCAGGAAAGGAAAAGGGAAGCAAGCGCAAGAGAGCGGCTCAAAGAGGAAGGAGTGAGCAGTGAACGGAGATGAAGACGAATGAGTGACAGAGCCAGAATGACCTGTGTCACCATGACGACTCTGACCTCTGACCTTCATCTTTACAGGAGGATTAGGTTGTCAATCGGAGCCTGATTTTCAATTATAATGAATCATTTGAATCAAATTTCATACAAATAGGCATCAAAACATCCCATGATAATCGAGACGTTTCAGATTCCCGGCGAAAAACGGAATATTTCTATAATTTTTTAAAGGCATAAGTCAGATGACGATAATGACAGTGTGTGTGTAGTTGTGGGGGTGGGGCAGTTTGGAGATACAAGGGTTGCATGTGACAGCAGCGGTGAGGGACATTGTGGCTTGAAGTGGCCATGATTAGTATAAAAACCATCTATGACGCATGCCTTTATGTGCATGTGCATACAATAGTGTGTGGGTGAGCGTGTACATACGTATGTGTGTGTGTGTGTGTGTGTGCGTGTGCATGTACTGGTGTGCGCCTGTTGTCTTTGATGATAATGAGGCAGACAGAAGCAGGCTCTCAAGTGAGCTCTCAATGCCACCTCAAACACATTGCTGCAGCATGGGCATACTATCTGTGTGTGTGTGTGAGTGAGAGAGTGTGTGTGTGTGTGGGTGTGTGTGTGTGGTTGCATGCATGCGTGTGCGTTTGCAGCAGATAAGAGACCAAAAGTCCCAAGTCAACGCTGTTTTAATGAAATTAATCAAAAAGACGGGGAAATCGAAACATTTTGTGCTGCGTGATAACAAAATGTCATTTTGCTTTCCGGCTATAATTGGCGGCTTTTTAATAAGAGATTACTGCTCAGCCATTTGGCTTTGTGCATAAAGGAGTTTTAGTTTAGCTGGTGGCCAAAGTGATCTCATTGTTTCGGAGCCAAAAATACAAAGGTCATGAGTCCAAATTTCACCAGCGGTCACCACCCACCTACGACTTTTAAAGACTTTGGGCATTTTCACCTTTCCTGGACAGTCAACACCTGAATAAACATAAAGAATCAAAGGCTTTTCCTGACATACATTATACAGAACTATATATATATATATATATATATACATATCCAGACCCTGACTTCATCTCATCGAATACATGAACATGGAAGAACTGCAAACGAGCGGCTGCAGCTATTCGTAACATCACTTTGCTCACATTAAAGTCGCCGGATCGAATTTGTCTGCAGCGTGATAAATCACACAAAACGCCTGAGAAGACAAAGAATGGCATATTAAGGTAAAACAACTGAGGCATGTTGCAGGAAATGAAATCATGACGGAGTGATAAGAAACGTTAGGTAGCAGCAGAACAATCTTCATCAGCAGCTTTGCAGATATAATTAAAGTTACAGGTCTTTCCTGAGCCCCTTCTTGCTAATTAAACACCATGTTGCCCTTCAAAGTAAACCTAATTGACATTCAATTTACATATGCAAATTAGAACCACTATCCACCTAATTACAATATTTACTTTCGTTCATCTGTCATTTAAAGGAGGCCAGGCGATACTATATGTGTGTGTGTGTGTTTCTTCCTGCCTGTCAACCTGTCTGAATGTGTCTGCCCAGTCTCTCTCTACACATGTCTGCCTGATACCCGAGCTGTTTCATTATGCTCCCGCCACACTGCGCTGGGGTGGAAACTGAGCGGAGAGCGTTTTGAAACCGGCGTTTTGTTTTGTGAATTATCGGAGTCGGAGAGTAAATTATCCGTTGTGTGCAGCCATTCAAGTGCATTAATCAAGTGGAAGTAAATGGCGATTAAGTCTGATTATCAGGCTGGCTGAGGTCACCCCTCGGAGACTCTTTTGCTGACACGTGCGACAATAAAACATGAAGAGGTCCTCTCGGACTCACATTTTGCATCAGAATCTCAGTTTCGGTGTGCAACAGCTTTAAAACTCAATAGCAATTTAAATCATTCATTTAATGGCCTCAAGGCAGCTCCTGCACTGATAACTATTACCGAGGGACTTGGTGTTAAAATTCAGTTTTAATACCTTTATTTTGTCATTATTATAATCGCAGATTCCAAAATGAATGAATCAAATGACTACAAACTAACTGAAGCACAGGTCGCCTGGGGCAGGTAGTATCACAGCATACTGTTTGGGTTCTGGGGCTCAAGGCAAAATATAACGTAGCTGCTGAGTGTAGTCTGCTAGGTGCACTTTACCTGATTAGTACTTAAAGGCAACAGGATATGTGCACAGTGGAGTGCGAGTAAGTAGCGGCTCTTGTTACCCAGGTGCCTTCAGCTGGTGACATGGCCTGTCACCTTCTCCTGTGGGTTGTTCTGTGCCACAGTCTTTGCCATTTAAACTCAACAGTACACAAGTTAACCAGATGATAATACAGCTACTCTCAATTAACTTAGAGAGCTTACAAAAAAATTATATTTCTGCTTAAAACAATAGCACAAAGCTACGCACTTACTGACAAAGGCACTTACTTTGTAGGGATTTACTTCAATAAATGTCTGAGTTCAAGTTACTGTAAAAGCGGCTGAATAGTCTGCTCTCCTCTTGCTAAGCAGAGTGGCTGAAATGGCTGTAAATACAGCCTGGCCTTCGGTCGACACAAAGGATAAATGGACTTTATTGAAGGGACTATCAGGTGCGTGTGTGTGTGTGTGCGTGTGTGTGTGATACTGGCAGGAAGGCATTGTAAACATATAAGTGAGATTGTTGAACGTTGAATGTTGAACAGATGAATTAGTGATCACAGGAATAAATGGATGAGACTGAAATGTTTTGCAGTCAGTCAGTCAGTCACACTTCCTTTCTATAAATCCTTTATTCAATATCGTTGTTTTTTGTGTGTATACAATGGATTGGACACAAACTGTACAGTGCAGACAAACTGTTTGCATAATATGTATGTAAAGGTAACTGTACATGTACTGACAGACAGAGTAATCTCCATTAACAGTAGCACCAGTGACGTTTTGCTTCTGGCTCGTAGCTAGCATGGTTTGCACTAGCAAGATACAGCAGGTTGTGTATAAATCTATGCCTTTACTTGATGTGTAAGCTTTACACAGTTTATATGCTTTATCTGCACAGGAAAGGAATAATGTTGAAAATACAAACTCACAGGATGGTACACAATCTTCTTGGTGCAAAACAGCATCAGGTCCTGATTTATTCTGATCAACAAGTCTTTTCCAATGAAGTCAAACCATGTAAGATTAAATATGGTGCTTGATTTGTTCCTGTTCCAGGATTGCTATATGACAGCTCCTGACCACTTGGCGGACTCTAGCAGCTCCACAGTAAGTGAGGATGAAGACTTTTGACTTTGATGGAAGAGACCTTTGTTGGTCTGAGTCATTCGCATATTTTCTTACTTGTCCACCTTAAAAGTCCCTAAGAAGATTACCTACCATCTTGCGTGTCCATATAATCAAGACCATTATACTGTATGTTGAGCAGGGCTGGTTACTTCTATCTATTTTTACATCTACCAGCATCTAAATAAACCTGCTGAGCTCAATCCATCACTGCTAAAAGAAGCAGCAAAGAACATCAGGCAATTACTTGTTTCGTTTTTTTTGTGCTCTTTGAAATAAATATTGATGCTCTGCTGAGGGTGTTTCACGTGAGACGTGATGCTTTAATGTAACCATGTAATAATGTGAAGTCATTTTGATTCATTCTTCCTTGGCTCCATTATTGCAATGATGGATTATGCTTCAGAAACGACGTCTCTGCAAGTTGCTTCTGATGCCTCTGGGATCTAAATGTAGAAGATTTGAAAGTGTAATGAGACAAATATCTGAAGTGGCCGTGGCGTCTGTACCAGTGCAAACCCATGGAGAAGTGAGCCAGATGCAAAGGGTCACTGGCGCTACGCTGTAAGTGTTTTGTTTTGTTTCGATAACACATTTCCTACATAACCACATGCATTAGTCCCAGTCAGCTTCCTCTTTTGAAAACCATGCAACACGTGGGAAACAGTCCAAACAGAGAGGAGGAGGAGGAGGAGGGAATAAATTCTTTGGCTGCATGATTACAAAACGAGCAGTGAGCGAAAGCTAGCATAGTTACAGTGAACAGAAGAACTGGGCATCAAAGGATAATTGAAAAGTAAATTAGGATGAAGAGTGCGTCTGCTGTGTGTGGGAGGAGAGGGAGGAGAGCGCATTTACCGTCTCGTTTCAGATTCAGATGTGATAAGGCAGTCTTATGCATGAGGAAAAAAGAAAACGGCAAAGAAAACCTGAGGGAGACATCATGAGTACAGTGCTAACCATCACATGTTCCTGTGTCTCTAAAGTGCACCTGTACTGCAGTGGTCAGGTCACAAGAGACTTCTTTGTCCTATTACGTCTCGTCTTGTGTCCATTTTGTGCCTTCTGATTGCTGATTTCAGAGCTACAGTTCATGCAGGACAAAGTAAGATGGCTACTTGTGTACCTGCCATGAGAACGGGTTTGTGGAAATTAAAAGTGACCCGGCTTGTTGTGATTACTCACTTCTAATTAAATCCGCTGCTCTCTTCCTGCGCAGAGCCCGCTGTTGGATATCTATAATATTGTAGCCGTGGTACCTGGCTAACCACCAGTGGAGAGAAATCTCTCAGGAGACGCTGACAGTAATTGCGCCTTCGTTGTTTGAACCAGGAACTGTGTTTACCAGCCTGGGAACACTATTGTAGCAGTGTCTTTGGTCAGTAGTCAGGAAAGCAGGCCATTTTTCTCCGGCCTCAGCCATCATTAACTCTTGGGCACGTGCCATAGATCTTCAATAGCTGCTTTCACAGGATGTGAACCCTCCTGCTAACCTAACAACGGAGGAAGATGTGGTTCCTCTGCTAAATGTAACAGCAGTTGCTGTCTTTGAGTCCTTTAACCGACTGTATCTGCTAATGGTTGCTCAGAAAAGTACAAAAACACCATCCTCTATACTGTCCTTTAGGTGGCTTCTTGGAAAGGTTCTGCTTGGACACACGCAGTTGCGACAGCACAAGATACATTAAAAGACAGAAGAGGAAGTTTACAGACCTGATTGTCAGGGTTTATTTTTTTCCACTGTTTTGCTAGTAACCCCTAGAGTGACACAACAAGTAGTCAATAAATGTTACATCCACATTTCTTCCACGTGAGACAAACACAACACCGGTCAAAGACTTCTTCCTCATCGCCGTCACCCCACTTTGCTCTTCATGAAACCTAAGTTAGGACAGAGCTGAAGTCAAGTGACTTTGAGGATTTGGAAATCTTGGTTAAACCCAGCTGGAACCCAGGACGGCTGAGCATTTAGCCTAAATCTTCAGCCGCCCTGGATCTCACATCCTGAGCTTGAGCTGGGGATGAGAGGCACTCACATAGCAAGAATCCACAGAACTACCCAGCAAGAATAACACTTTCTGATGATCCAACAGCAGCGAGACATTTCACGTGTACTTGCAGATTTTCAGCATCAAGATTACAGTTTGGTGATATAGAAACCTAAAATGCTATACTCTGATCTTTCTTAAATATGTCTTTTTTTCCATTACATTTTGGCTTTAATGATTTGCCTTTTTGTAATTGGTAGTCTTTAATGTTTTTCTTTCAGAACAGTAGTTAAGGATGGGCACTTAGACCAGACACGTAATGTGAGCTAGCCAGCCACACATGTTCGAACACAGAGGCGATCAGAGAAAGAGACAAAACTGTGCATGTGAGGAAAAAAATCTGGGAAGGGCCAATTAGAAGCACTGTGAGATGTCTAGTGTTTTCACAGTCTCTTCAGGTTCCTCTTTACATCACAGCGGGACGACAGTAAACACGTCGGAGCCGCTTCACTTGGGTGCAGCGCTTCACCTGCCACACAGACACACACCTGTTGCGGAGGCTGGAGGCTGTGAGGATCAATCGTCCGGCCGTGTGTATTTTCTCCGTCTCGTCGTGTCTTTGTAGTTTTGGTAGCGTCAGTGGTGGTCATTCATCTTCAGCAACAACGACAGTGTCCCAATGATCTGATTCAAATGCAAAGTGGTTATTTTGCCACAGATTGGGATTCAAAGCAAGAGCGCTGCACAGTTTCTGTTTCTTAATGAAAATATCAATTAGCATGTGTCTGCCTCATTGTCACTGACACTAATATGAAGTGTGGGATCACAGTATTCATTTCTCCTCAGTAATATTATCGACTACTGGTGTGGCGTTTGGAGGAGTTAATTGGCGTCTAGTCTCGCTGTCTAAAGAAAGACGAGTAAACGGAAAGCCTGGACCAGAAGCCCAGAACAGATTGGTGCCATGTTGACTGTCACAGTGAGAGGGCAAAGCATGGGAATCTATTTGGTTTAATTTCATTTCAGGACATTCAATTTTCTGCCTTGTAGTTCTTCACGTTTCACACGCAAACCCATATTTCTCTGGTTTGATTCATCACTTGTTACCAATGTGTGCCACTTGTTTTTGTTGGTTTTCATTGTTTTCTACAGAAACCACGTTTCTGATACGTTTTTAGAAACTTAGCCTGCTTTTATGCTAAAGCCACCATGTGTAGTAATGTTTTTTCTGGACTTTACGCTTCACACTCGTATGTCTAAGACCTCTCAGATCTCAGACATATTGTATATTTACTCAAGGAAGTATAATTCTGAGGTACTTGTACTTAACTTGAGTATTTCCATGTTATGCTACTTTATACTTCTACTCCACAACATATACACTACATGTATTTAAAAGTTATAGCTATTAGTTACTTTGCAGATTAAGATTCTACATATTTTATATTGTTTATTATATACTATAAGTTGTTAACAAGGGTGATTTTCCCCTTTTAAACTCCTCAGATGTTTCATTTAAATACTGTTTGAAGCCCAGAGGTCAAATTATCCAATATTTCACAAAAATGAAACATATACATTGTACATTAGTGAAGCAGAACTTTGTTATTCTTCTTTCCAACCCCATCAATCATCTCACAGCCCCTCAGTTTTATCTGGTGGCCCTTTGGAGGGGCCCGACCCCTAGGTTGGGAACTAAAGTGTTGAACTGAATATAAAAGAAGTTCAATTAAGCTCCACCTCGACCAGCTACAACAGTAAAATGGTTCCTGCACATAATAATGTATAATGATATGTCAGTCACAGCGGCCATTTTCCTGCAGCACGAGTACTTTTACTTTTGAGACATTAAGTCCATTTCACTGATGATACCTGTGTACTTCTCTCACTGCGGTAATCCAACGGGATCACACGGATTAGACGGGGTCTGGGTTCCTTGGACCCGGAGTTGGAGTGGCGTGCATTGCGGCCTCCCACAGTGTCTTTTTTGAAAGTACCACTGGTCAGTAAAGGCGGGAATGTTCAAATTCTACACATATTGGCTTTAACATCATTTACCCTGTTAACTATCACCCTCATTGCTACCTTTAAGTTCAAGTACTTGGGAAGGCAACTGATTTAAAAAGTACTACTTTCTACCATGTTGAGGTCAGACCCTCCCTCTGTTAAACCTCAGCCTACAGTATCTGCTACTCTATGTAAACAGCGACTGCTACCATGCTGCTCGGACACCAGCACGCCTCCTGTGCACTCCATGTTGCTACAAACAGGGAATTTGTGAAAATCTCTCTGGTTTCAGGACTCGGCTACAAATTCATTTGAGCAACTTGATGCCAAAAGTCTTCATTTGACATGTCGGCTGAGCTCCTCCTCACCTGAGCTACACTTGTGTCAACGATGTGGAAATCATAGCATTAGTAAGGGGACAGATAAAAAAAAAACGTAGAGAGGTAGTAAACTCTCGGGTTTGTGTCTGTACAACAAGGTAGCTTAATAATCACTGGTGCTCTCTGTGTGCAGAATAATAAGCCACATAACAAATAGATATTAAAGAGATGTTGAAAAGACAAACATGCTTTAAGCTATGTGCTGTCAAATAAGAACTCTCTATAACAGATATATAATCAAAATCAAGGACAGGCCATGAGATGTGTCTGCCCGGTGTGTAATCCACATGTACATTTCATTGTAAGCTTAGTAGAGAATGTCCTGTGCCAAATCTTAATTGATCAATGATTAAGTATCCTTGGATCCATCAGTGTTTGGTGTTTAAAATGTTCTCTCTGCCCGATGTTTGCTGATGTTCTTAATCTGTCCTTTATTTACTCAAAGATAGAATCCAAGTGGTCGATTTTTGAGTGTGTGTGAGTATGTGTGTGTGTGTGTGTGTTTGTGTGTGCGGTACTATCGGGAGGGGAAGAAGGGCCCTCATTCTTACAGATTGTGACAGAAAAATACTGGTGAAGATGACATTTCTTTCCAGTTCTTTTCGTGTTTGTTTAGTTTTGTTTATATCTTTAAGAAGTCATTTGGTCTCCCACATGAGGGCATGCCACTGTCCCAGGTTGAAAATATCTGGCTGGCATTGGCCTGACTTCACGGTCTTCATCCTCCTCTTTCACCCCGCCACCAGCCGCAGCGCTGTGTCCCTCTGGCCCCGCCCCACAACACGGATCCGTTCCATAGGGAGAGGGGTGAGGCGGGGCGTGCGGCCCCACTGCTGACCAGTCAGATCTTGAGCTGTTGTTTGTTTTTTTACCTTTTGTTGCAGTTTGTTTTTTTGAGAGCGCAGCAGTGGGGCGAGTCTCTGGCTTTTCCTGGCCTCTGGTTGGCCAGGGGGGGTGAAAAGGAGGGCGGGGTTATGTCGCCTCCTTGTCGGGTTTGTTGACTGGTTTGCCGCCATTCATGATCACTGGTTCGCTGGTTGTGCTTTTGGAAGGCGGGCCCCCGGCGAGTTTAGGCACCGCCTCCCCTACGTCGTGCAACGAAGGCTCTCGGTACATCGCAACTGAAGGTGTGGAGGAAGAAGACAGGGGGGGGGGGGTGGAGGAGGACAGGGTGAGGAAAGATATGAAGGAGGAGGAGAGGTGAAGGAGATACAGTAACAGTAGGAAGAGAAGAGAAGAAGAAAGGGATATTGAATTGAAGAAAGAAAGAGGACGGAAGAGCAGAAGGAAGGAGGGAGTGTGGAGGAAAAGGTGTGTCTTTACTTCATAACGCAACAAGAAGAAAAGAAGAAGAAAACCAAACATCTAAACATAAAAAGAAAAGGCAAATGAACCCTGGTTCTTGAGTGAATAAACGGATGTTACCTTCTATAGGTTTAGGCAGGAAGTGTGCAGCTGGTTTGGTCTTTTTGACCCTGTTGCCCTTCATGGCCTGTCCCTCCTTATTGAGCCCCAGAAACCAGGCCCGGCCCGACTCCTTCTGTCTGTAGAGCATAGAGCTGTAGATCACGTAGTAGTTCTCAAACACCGACTCCTTAAACTTACACTCCGCTGTAAACAGTTCCTGAGGAGACAGAGAGAGAGAGGTCACCAGGTGCACTGTATCTTTTCACTTGTACATGAGAGAAAACATCTGACATGTGACATCTGGTAGAAGAAATACTGAAGTCGTAGTGACCAGCTACAGATGTGGAGGAGCAGCACAACAGCTGACTGAGTGAAGTATTGCTCTAACCCACGTCTTTCTCGCGACTCGCTCTCTGCATGCAAGCTAAGCTAAGCAGATTGATGCTGGTGACACAAAGCCCCAGAAGATCTCAACCCTCCCACCCACATCTGCCCTGCTGTTATGTGTCAAAACTCTTTGCCGCGGTTGCCGGCACCTCCAGCCGAGAATAGTTCAGCACAGAATCAAGGTGTTATTTTTACTGGGAGAAAAATCGGCTCTCCCTGGTGTCCGCTTGCACTACTGAGTCACAGCAAGTAAAAGTCAGCCCGACATAAAACATTGTACTTCTGGGGAGGTCAGAATCGAGAGTCTGATTACTTATTACACAATGATATATGATATTTAGTAGAGTTTCTACTGTCTTCTTACTTGTTTACGATGTCAACACTGGATGAGATCAGTCAACAAAACTGACTTTGTCAGACTGTCATTTGGCGGTGGGAACTGGCTGGAAATGAAAGGAGTTTGGGGCCCGAAAGCCAAAACAATGAGCTAAAAAGGGGCTAAAAAGCTTCATAGAGCTGAGGGGAACTGCAGAGTTGTTGATAAATCTCTGTGGGTTTCTCACTAAGCACCTTTCACGTTATACTTAGTCTTTGATCCATTTGTTAGCATAAAAAAATGTCATTAATGCAGCTTTAACTATCTCTATTTGAATTGCTGTAATGCTGCATCACTATAATCTCCCGTGTACAACAAAATCATCCTTTCCTAGGCAACATTTTTATTAAACCCCAATTTCATTAAGGATCTCTCATCATCATTTAGCGTACCATAACTCTCAATGAGACAATTGCTGAGGAAATGGGAAAAATAGTGTTAATAAACTACCACTCAAACGGCTTAGGAGGCTCCTGCCAACCCAAACAATCGCCCCCGAGGTCCCCAGACCCCAGATTGGGAAGTGTTTGTCTAGACCGTCTCTTATTGGTTGTTGTGGGCCTCTTGCCAGAGCCACAGACACATTGTCATTCAGCTCAGGTCTGTCGGTCCGAGTCTCATAGCAACATGAGGAAGAGAGGCGACACTGTAGCCGTGGCAACCAACCAGCGCTGAGAGGGAGGGGTCAATGTGTGTGTGTGTGGGGGGGGGGGAACGACAGAGAAACACACACACACACACACACACAGGTAATTTAACATATAATGTGCCACATCTCGTGCTCTACCACAGCCACTCGTGGTAACATAGGACACTTAGGACTGGGTGGCACCAATACACCGCTGTGAGGGATCAGACACACACACACACACACACACACACACACACTTGTGGCTCTAGGGGATGAATGGAGGGAGGTGCAGGAGGGCTCGCTGGGATATGAAATGTGACTAAATGAACAAGACAGGTTATGATGAATGAATGCTGTATTTATTGGCAATGTCAGTGATACACACACACACACCACCACAAATCAAGTCTCCTTTGGTAACCATGGTTTTGATTTGTATTAACAGTGTCCTCTAATATTTTTCATTCCTGAATTAATTTAACTTAATAATATATATTTAGTCTTGACCTGCACCCCCACATTCATTACTCATTTGTTAAGGAGGAGGATCTCTGCCTGTGTGCAGAGAACGGTGCCAGACACTTATTAATGTTGGTCAGAGAGGTCATACATCATTTAATGCTGCTTTTAAAATAAAAGATGTTTGATGTTGCGGCGTCTCTCAGCCTCGTCTGGATTCAGAGAGAGAAAGTGAACTATAAAAATCACTTCAGATGAAAACCTCAGCCGTACAGGTGAGTCACTTTAACAACACTGCCTGCCTGAATGTGTTTCTGTCGTCATTTCTTAATAGCTGTTTTCACAAGCTGCCCACAGAAAGAAGAAGGGGAGAAAGAATGAATGAAAGAAAATGGAGGGTGGGGTGGTGATGGCGGTGGTGGGGGGTTGGAAATTGGGACATGAAGGAGAGGAGAGAGAATAAATCACCCAGTGAGGAGGACGACGCCTCCTGATTGGAAAAACAGCAGGGGATTCTCTCTCTCCCTTCTCTTATCTTTGCATTTCTCTCGTCGCTCTTTTTTCTGTCACTTCTCCGCGCTCTGCAGAGATTTAGTGGAAGTGAGCACGCTGCACGCGCGCATGCACGTTGTTATCTCTTGATTTACGCACACATGCATTCATACATCATAGCCTGAATAGCAGCTGTTTTTCAAACAGCCGTAATCGGATAGAGAGGAGCCCATCACCATGTTGAACATCCTGCTCCAAAACATACTATATTGATACAGGCAGCACTTTGTCCCTTGTCCATTAAAGATCTAAAAATAAGAAACTCAAAAGCAGAGTGGGAAAAGCAATCTCAACTCTTGGCACCGAACAAAGCTTCACTAATAACAACACTTGGCAACTAGAGCTGCCCAATGTTACCACAGCTTGACTGCTAGCACACTGGGGGCTTCCCAGTAGAGGCACATTCATGGCACAACAATATACTGTTGTGAATAATAAGTGTTCCAGGGCCTGTTAGTTATAATTTACCAAAGCAGTTAATCCACAGACAGACAATCATGTCTTGTTGAACAGAGCTGGATGAATGGCATCACAGTACACACTGAGGGATGGCAGAGAGTTCAGGCCGGTGACCTCGCTGACCGGGGCAGCTGCTGAATGACTGGGAGGCCACAAGTTCTCCTGTCAGGATCTGACTCCCTGGCTAAAGACTGACTGATGTGACTGCCTGGACCTACATTTATAACATTTATAATGTTACGGCGTAACAGCAAAGCCCGCACACACCTGAACCGCCTTGAAAATGTTACTGCACGATGAGGATGTGGAGACTACAACCAGCTCAGCTTAGGCTGGTGTGTGGAACGCCAAGGAATCAAGAAATCATTAGCTGTGACTGAGTTTATCATCAGATCTGCGATTTCTTATGAGGCTGGAAGCAATGTAACAATATTAAGAATATCATATTTATCACAATCTAGAAAATGTGTGCAAAATCACATTCGACTCGGGTTTTTAATTACAATTAAGTTTGAATCCTTAATTTCAACCGAAGTTTGGGAAACAATCTTCACATCACATCACAAACACCGTAATATGTATAATCACCCAGCCTTAGTTTCTTATTTTAGTTTTGGTTAAACCTACAAGACGACAACTTTTCAGTGACATTATTCATAAATGTGTGGAAGCATCATTCAGATTTCATTTTAATTTTAAAATGGGGTGCAGTTGCTCTACTTGTAACATTAATGCAACTAAGCTTGTTTTTCATCTCAATGTGTATGTACACACGTGTGTGTGTGTGTGTGTGTGTGTGTGTGTGTGTGTGTGTGTGTGTGCACTGCTCAGTGAGTGGGTGTGTTTGTTTCCAACACCAGTTATTACCACAGCACTAATTACCCAGGGGAACTGTGGGTAAATCATTCTAAAGAAAAGAAGAAGGACGAGGAGGAGTGCAGAGAAAAGTGTCGGCATATAAAAACAAAAAAATGAACTAAAAGACAAGAGTGGTTTGAGAGGGGCCTTGAAAGGATGTCCTCCAGCCCAGACAGCCCAAATCAAAGCATTAATCTGACTGTGATCACAGCACCGCTATCGGCCTGTCAGGAACACCCCGCCACACACCTCAACAATCACCTCTTAATTGGATCAAGTGAGTCAGAGCCGGAGCAACAGCTCACAGCGCACGTCCTAAAAAACAAACACGTGGATTGTATTAAGAGAGAACTTCTGTAAAAAAATCTAAACAAAAGACAGGAAAAGAGCCTTTTGTTATTTAAATGTCCTGCATGCAGTTGACACCAAGTTCGAGGTTCTAGTGAGACAACAAAATGTGATCTTTAAGGCCTGTTTGAGTAATAGATCCATGAGACTGAAGGTTCATCAGCACCTCTTCATCTGCCACCACAGTGTGTTGAAGGCTTTGTTAAAATGTGAATATATGAGTTTGTGGGCTTTGAATTGTTCATCTTCACTGCTAAACATTCACATAAACATGTGTGATTCACAGGAGGGAGGCTGAGATAAAGGTAATGGCTGTCAGACGTTAGCAGTGGATGATAGTTTTGTCCAAACCTGCTATTTGAGTGTGATGTCGGCCATGTGGCACTTCAGTGCCTTGATGCACAGAGTGGCATCTTTGAAGTGGCTCCACAGCTCACCAGCAACTAATTCATTCTCTAGTAACCAGAAAGTGTGTGTGTGTGTGTGTGTGTGTGTGTGTGTGTGTGTGTGTGTGTCATGACTCACATGGCTAACATTATTCTCTCCGCCGCTCCTCTTCCTTCTCATCTTTCTGGATGTAGACATCACAGGACTCACTCAGTCTGAGTGTTGTACCGACTGTGCTATGAATGGAAGTAAACGCCTACGTGCCAGAAACACACACACACACACATACACAAACACACACAGGACACACACCCCTATGTGTTGTTGAAAACATCCTGTTGTCTGAAACTGTGCTGTAGCTCAGGGAGAGAAATAGAGGGGAACACTGAGTAGAGAAGGTGAAAAGAAAATGGAAGAAAGAATCTACAACAAAGAAAAAGATAAGCCACGTTTGTCCATTTAGTTTTAATAATGTTGTAATGAAGGAAACAGAGCTGAAACAATGAGTCGAATCATTGATTAAAGAATGAACACGCTATGTATAGATAGGTATGTGTATATGAGACATTTATCTCGAACGGTTATTTGATTTGAATATGCTGCCATATTGTTTCTTTTTTCTGTTATTCACCTGGAGTGATTTTCAGCACCAGGAGCTGTCCACAGTGTGACCTTGACCAAGGCACAGTCTCGGTTTGCTCTCCACATTGAGGTGTTAATGATTAGAGGATAAATTCATGTTTATGTAAAGGCTTTGGATTTATACAGCTGGGTTTCTAAAACATGCCGTAACTTCTGATTTCCCTCAGGGGGGACAGAGGACCAGATGTGACCACGGGCGACTTGTTGTCCCCTAACTTTTAGATGTTTCTATGATCTAAGGATACGTGGACTAAAGGAGAAGGGGCAGGAGAGAGGAGTGTTAGCAAGAAAAAGATGGATGGAGGACGGGCTAGAATTGATGGTGTTCGGGCTCCCAGGACCTCTCCGCCAGACAGACTGGGGCTCTAGCAGTCTGAGTCACAGGAGCTGGCATGAAGGAATACATTTCCATATCTAATCTTGGCCGGTGGATAGTCAGCAGAATTCGGATTTTCAAAAACAAGCAGACTTTTAGGGGGGCAACAGATTCACTCGTTACATCCTCACTTCAAAATGTTTACTTGTATCCCCAACATAATACTTGTCTGTCTCACCCCTGTTCATACAGAGGTAGCAGGAGGGATGATAATAATAATAATAATAATAATAATAATAATAGTAGTAGTAGTAGGAGTAGCAATAATAGTGCTATGTTACAGGAAACGTGTGCTTTTTTTCTGAAAAAGTCAATTTCCTCTTTCACCTCTCAGCTGACATCCTGACACCTACACCTTCTCAACCACCCTGTTACACCCCCCTACCCCGCGCTGCCCACACACACACACACACACACTCCAACGGCGTGTGTTACACACACCTTTACACAGAAACACACTCTCATCACTCCTCGTCTCATTCACACGTAAACCCACACAGTCCCAAACTCATCAGCACTTTTTCCCCCACTTTCTCCAGCATGCTCCATAATTATCACATCCCAGCTCATTGCTCACTGTGCCATCTGCAATGTGCACGCGCGCACACACCCACCACTCCACACGCACATGCACAACCACACACTGCCAGATGCTTGGGATCTGGGATTAATAAGATAGTCCTACCATGTATAACTAAGTTTGCAGCACCTCATTAACAATTTGCAATAAGAGGATAAAGAATATCATTGGGAGCAGAGCAGCATACATTTAGGAACTAGGCTCAACTGGCTCTGTTGCAAGAAGAGAACTACAAGGGAACAAACGGGAAGGCATTAATGTTAAAGTTATGTTGCCGTCTTTGCAGTATGAAAAAGGCATGGCATTATATATTATTGAATATGTTTCAATCAATTTAAAAGGTTTCACGTTGAGCTTTGGAAAACTGTGACGGGCATGTCTTTTAGACTAAATGATGATTAACTTGAATTATTTTAATAAAAATATGCAGCACTAATATATCCTGAACTATTTAACATCTCATACTGTGTCACATTTATTAATCCTCCTTCTCATGCGCACAGATATTCAGTGTTCAGTACATGGTGTTCTGATTATAATGATTACAGCGCAGTCACAGTGTGCAATGTTCTCGCTCAGTGGTGGATGTGGACTTATTTGTTTGTGCTCACACGTGTTTGTTACATTAGTTCAGGTCATTTCCACTTGTCTTTAATGCTGCAGGAGGTAATTAAATGAACGTAAACCCACGACAAAATGCAAGTTACAGCTACAAGGAGACGAGCTGACATCTGCTGCTGAACATATTGTTACATAAAAACTCTTCCAAGAGCAAAATGCCTCCTGGACTATCCCAAATATGTTACAGCAAACACTGCTGACAAGTGCACCGTGTTTAGTTGAAGTTGCAAGAACTCCAATCTGATTCGTATCGCCTTCCTGACACCTCCACAATAACTAACCCGGCAGGATGAAAGATCCGCAACTGTGTCCGATAAACAAGCTGCTCAGTCTGCGTGAACCTGAACCAATTACCCACATACATAAAGGTAAACGCCACCGCTCTGGTGCAGGCCGGGATAAAACAAACTGCGGCTGTGATAGCACCTTCGTGATGTTTAATGAGTACCGCTTCAGGCAGGCACAGTGGCACCGCCCGTACCTCCACGCTACACCACGCTACACCTGCCAATTAAACATCAAGCAGTGCTGACATCATGAGAAATTAGACCTCAGGGTGTGTAATTTATACTTTTGTTATTATCAGTCACAGAGCTGGAACATGATCAAACATCCTCACTCTCCCTCTATGCAGCTTTAGAGGGGATTTCTGCTGTGTGTGTGTGTGTGTAGGGGGGGACTCCCCCTCTTCAATTATTTACAGGAAGCCCTCATGCATCTGTGACTTTCAGTGACAGGCTGAGAAAGCCCAGCAAAGCAGCACAGATCTCTTTTCTTTCTCCTCCCGATCACTCCGTTCTCTTCCTCTCATCCGTTTGTCTACAAACCAAGGAGTTTGTCTCCTCTCCATCATTTCCTCTTCTGCCCACAACATTCTCCCTCCTTCATCTTCCTCTTTTTTCCTATCGTCTACAACCTTCCTCTCAATCTGTTCCCCTCATTGTCCTTATGCTATCTCCTCAGCTCTCCTTCTTCCCATATTTTGTCCAGGCCTTTCTTTTCTCCTCCCATCCATTTCTATTCCCCCTTCCCCTCCATCACCTCCTTTCCCCTCCTCTCTGGCTCCTGACATCTCCACCCGAAAAAGGAAACGAAGGGGAGGAAAGAGCGATGATGTCAGGGAGAAGAGAGGTCGGAGGAAGAGTGTGAACTGTCTCTGAAGAGTCAGCATGGAAATAATTCATATTCCACTCGAGCAGATCTCCCAGCAGCCGGCCGCTCCTCCTCTACCTCTTCTCCTCACCTTGCCACCTCTTTCTTCCCCCTCTCCAGTCACGTCTCCTGTATTGTTCTGCATGTCCCTCTCTAATGTCAATGACTCATTTTTGACAAAGAAATGTACTTATTGTTTTCTTTTTTCTGAATCTTTTCCATTAAAGCAAGAAAAACATGTTGAATGGCGTTTAGGTATTAAAACTAAAATTAGTCGTGCTTACTTAATGTATAGTTGTCTCATGGGCATACGTTAGAGGCAGTTTATATTTGTCTTTTCTCATCTCTCGTGCTCTCTCTCTGTCTAATGCACCTGTCTCCAATCTTCCGGCCAACAAAAGAGGCCTCTCGTATTGTCTTCTGACAGATAAAGGCTTTTATTTTATCATGCAACGCCTGCTCGAGCTTAGCATCGTCATCTCACACACGAACTCTGACAAGCTTTTCACCAGAACTAAAAAGAAACTTCACACAATTTGTATTCCGACAAGACTTCTGGTTTGCTTTGAAATGGTTTTTAAAATGTATCTGTTGCATCTCCTTGCCGCTCCCTTGGAAATGTGATGGGCAGTTGATAGATTGCACGATTAATCAAGAAAAGAATAGATTAATTGATGGTGAAAATAATTGTTGCAGTCCTTTGCACACCTTACAGACTTTTTTATTAAGCAACGAAAGTTACAAATTAAAACATGATTTTATGTTTTTTTTTTATTATTGCAATACAGTTATTTGTCATCACTCCTGTTTATAAACTTAGGCTTCATAAATGGTCAGAGATTTGTCAAAACAGGAAGATACATCCGTTTGTCTGCCACAAAGAATTAAAACTGCTTAAAACCAAACACCCGGGACCTGGACGAGCAACACACGATTTGCAAATAAGCCCCACAATTTTCCAAAAAGAAACATTAAGCCCTCGGCAGGACTGCCCACTGCACCAAGAAGAAAAGACACTCGAGTGTCCGTGCGTGCATACTGTATGTGTGTGCGTGCTCACCGATGAGTAGAGGTGACCCTCTCCGTTCATGGCGATGTAGAGGCCAGTCTTGACTGATTGGATGGCCACGACCCTCAGACCCACAGGAATTAAGTTAAACAGAGCTGAGGACAGAAACAGACAACGTGAGTTTAGGGGTGTGTGTGTGTGTGTGTGTGTGTGTGTGTGTGTGTGTGTGTGTGTCTCCTCTTGAAAATCAGCTGGTGTGTTGCTCAGTTGGTTTGGTTAGTTGGTGAGGTGAAGAGGCAGCTCGGCCTCGAGGGGCTACTTGCAGGGCTTTTAAACTCACGACGTCTTCAGCACACTGACGGAAAATTCAGACCACTGCTTTAAATATAAATTCTCATCATACTCTAATTTGTCTCTAAATTATCTATAAAGAAGCTGTTATAAATGTCCAATAACTGAAATCCAAAGGGACTCCTGACACCACCCCACATGTATAATTATATTCGGCCATGTTTTGCAGGGGCTTCTGGTTGACGAGACATTTCTTCTGCATCTGACTACATGTCCAACCACTCTGTCTTTACGTGTGCAGCTCTGTGCTGACGCAGTGCTGACGCCAGTTCATCACTTAAGATAGTTTGCTGAATGTGACGTGGATTAAGTTCAAAACTTAAAAAGACAGAGAGCTTTAGGATAAGAAGTTCTGCACAAGGCCTATTGTGTATTATATTTGGTCCGCTGTAATTCTTGCATAAGCCAACCCTTGTCTGTTTTTTTTAAAGTCACAGTGGTGCTCTCAGCTCCATCGGGTCAGTGTTATTTGAAGAACAGCAGTCAGTGATAGTAAAGGAACAGACAGATGATCACACCCTAATAGCCTTGGGCAGGTATTTTAAAAGACAGTGCTAGTCACTGGTGGTTTCTTGGTCCTTTATCATCTTGTATCTTTCTGGATTTGTTCCAGCTATGAAATATGAACCTTTTTTCCTTTTTACTAGCAGGCTTCCATATGAATGGAGAAGAGCAGCAACTGATGGATAGATCGAACATGTAACGGATGTTGAAGCTCTCTCAGTGTTGTGTAAGGATCTCTTTAAAATGTTCATGGAGAAACGTAAATGTGTAAAGCCTGATAGCAGCACCGGGATAAAACCACAAAAGTTGTATTGCATGACATAATAATTTGTTTAAAACGAGTCCATCCATGTGTTGAAGAAAAGGTGGTGTAAGAACACTTGTCTTTTAAGTAATCCTTTAAAGTGTGTAACTTTTTGCACATTGTTGCCCTCTCCAGCATGGAGAGATAAACTGAAATGTGGGCTGAATTAAGACGTTCACTACATTCAGCCACTGCACAACTTTAAAGCAGCACCAGCTAGCACCAGCGTGGGCTGAAGCTGTTGATTTTAATGAATTTAAATCCACATATAATGTGCGAAGCAGCCCTTCCACTGTGCTTTTGAACAGACTTTGTTGACTCGGGCCAGGTACAGTATGACGAGCTCATCGACAGAGGACTCTCAAAAGACTGCGTTTTACACAGAAGGAAAAATACATACAGATGTTATTGTGCAATGTATATATTGTGATGATGACATAACAATGACCTGTAATGAAGGTCATGATGTGCCCTGATGGTTTTCTTTCTAATCAAGGGCTGATTACACCTGCGATATCAGAGCCCTCACTAATCAAGGTTGCATTTAAATGGTTGTTAAATCTCTCTCACAACCAGCATTTACATTGTTCAGAGTTGAGCGGGAGGAATGTATCTAATGTGCATAAGTACACCTGCAAGTAATCATCCCTGATAAATATCACCCTTCTCTCTAAACCGCCACCAGCCAGCTGATTAGCGATGGTAACATCCCTCCCTTTAAATGCGGCAGGAAATGTCACTGATGTCTCCGCTCCGCTGAGCATGGCTCAGCCAGACACGCTGACAAACAAACGGAAAA
Organism: Nannoperca obscura; assembly: GCA_036024295.1. Classification (NCBI taxonomy): domain Eukaryota; kingdom Metazoa; phylum Chordata; class Actinopteri; order Centrarchiformes; family Percichthyidae; genus Nannoperca; species Nannoperca obscura. The sequence continues at coordinate 19,952 of JAVQJL010094133.1, forward strand.
TGAAGCCTGGCAACAAGCGTGAGCCGCAGTGAAGTCTGTTTGATCTGCACGCCGGGCCGTGGCAGATATTAAAGAAATGGTGACGTGAAGACATTTGGCAAAAAAATTAAATTAAATAAAAATCACAGTAAACAAGTGGGACATTGCTGCAACACGGCAGAGAGAAACCAGCTCAGCCAACGTGCAAAGGACACTTTGGAGCGTCGAGCTGCCAGCTGTAGTGATTACTGATTAGCATTTGAGTTTCTCTCAGCCTAGCGCATCGGAATATAGCAAAAGACTAGATGAATCAATAAGCCCTCCATCTGCAGCTCCTCCCTGAAGGCAGTGTTGGGTGCAAGAGGTCCAATAAACTTGGCCTTAAAAGACGAAGCCCTCTGAAGAGCCACTTGTCGCTTTCAGTGGAACAGTTGGTGTCCTCTCTGAAAACACCGCCTGCACAAACTGGCACAAGTGGAGCCGTTTTAAAAACACCATCAGTCTCATTGCTGTCTTTATGATTGGATATACTGTTCATTTCATTTATCTCATTTAGATCAATATCCTTGAGTGGTAGATGTGGCCAGACTGAATATAATTTACAATAATATCACTGGAAATGGAGGAACTTGAACTTTTAGTTTGAGTTACTTTATATCAAACTACTTTAACTAATTTATAATAACTATAATTATCATTATCTTTACTGCTGGCCTCCTCTTTTCACAGCGAGAAACAAAAGTATCTGTCGACCTTCATCAAATCAGACGCGATCGAGAGGCACATCGTTTCTAAATGCCTTTCTGGCCGCGGGAGAGACTGCCGTGGCTTTTCCTTTGCGATGATGAAATTTTGTTTTTGGGCTGCAACTCTCCTCAGGGTTGTTTTGACGACGAACAATCTTCTTTTTTCTTTTCAGACACTTGTTGCACAGCCTCACATTCCTGCCTTGTCAAGAAAATCACAATGCGACTCTTCTGAAAACAGCGCACACAGCTCACACATGCTTTTAATCAAGCTGTGCTGGTAAATAAACGGCCGTGGTGAAAGCACTTCACCAGTTACTGTATTATAGAAAGTCTGCAGGGCTCTGTGCACTTAGTCCTGGGATTGACAACTATAAAAAACAACAATATGTGTTGTTCCGGTCAATATTCTGATTAAAACAACCATTGGTTGCAGAAATGAATGCTGGATCCAAACACTGGCTGCGTCTACTTACAGGAGTTGGTGCTGTCGTCTTTGGTCCCGTCCATACTTCCATCCTGGCCCATCTGGAGATAGAAGCCCTGCCTGCAGAACAACCTGGTCACTATGCCCTTCAGCTGTGGTTCTGCACAACACAAACACACACAAAGAGCCCGAGAGAGGAACAGTTGAAAAGGACGGATCTTCACTTCGGGACACGTTACACATCCTAGCGCTCTTAAATAGAAACGAGCAAATGAAAATAAAAACGAGACAAACAAGATTTGTCAGCTTCAACAGAACGAGTTAAAAATGATTTCTCTACAAATGAATCCCCTGAAATCGATTTACGCACAAATCATGGAAGGCACATTTGAGATACAACACAGTTTGGCATTAAAGAACAAAGTGTCCACATGCTGCATCCGGAGGGATTTCCTGTGCAGAGACTAGTCAGGCACATCCAATCCATTACGGGATTCTTAGACTAATCCTTCCTGCAGGGTCATTGTTCCACTTGAACAACATTGATCAATTATTTCTGAATCCTTGATGGTGTAGAGCAGCTTCATAATGGCTTTTTATCTACAACATTCTGTTTACTATTTATCTATTGGCTGATATATTGGTTTGTAGGTAACAAAATTTTAGGTACAAAACGTACATAACTGAGCATCTCGAATGGTTTCTCCCACCCTAAAGCAGCTTATCTATAATGTTGGAAGATTAGTATTTAAACTACTTATTGCCTCATTTAATTGGATTTTGATAAACCCACAATGGTTGAAATGCAGATGTTTACATCATTACAGATCTAAACAGCACGCACAAGAAAAGCATTGTTGTTCCTATGCACACTGTTCAATTCTTAGTTACTGGATGCAATGCTTTTGGCTAATTTCTCCAACAAAACAGCCTTCGTCTCTCACCGTCTGGTTCTTGCATCTCGCCATCAAATACAAAATAAGAGTTAGAAAACAAAACGACTGCAGCTGCTCACAATGAGAGACAGTAGGAACAAGTGACGAAGGAGGCGGGAAGGAGCCTGGGGACAAAGACTGAGTCACTAGATAAAGAGTGAGACACCTGCATTAGGTGATAGAATAACGACATGCATTTTTCCATTCTATCATTACTCTCTGTAGATAGGTAGCACCCTTTTTCCACACACACACACACACACACACACAAGTGACCACACCCATTCTCCATGTATAAAACACACATCGGGGACTTTGCCTTCGTCTGCGCAGCTAAAAGGAGGGCGGGAATCCCCTTTGAAGATCTGTGTCTGTGTGTGTGTGTGTGTAAAGGTATACCCTAATGCACAGAGACAGAAAAAAGCCAAGACTGACCCAATTTATGATGAGTGTGTGTGTGTGTGTGAGAGAGAGAGAGAGAGAAAGGGAGGGAGGGGGTGGGAGAGGGAGAGCGACGGGTGTTTTTCGTTCTTTGTGAAGGATCCATCTTGTGCAGCAGGGGAGGCAGAGGGAAGAGAAGCTGTGAAGCTTGCGACCAGCACTCCAACTGAAAAGGCTCCCGGCACACTGCTTAGCATGTTGTGTGGTGGAGTCAGTAATAAAGCCCAGTGGATGATGTGCACTGCGGGCAGCTCGTGTGTCCTTGACACTTTAAGACGTTAACTTCTCTTAGTTACTAGTAGGAAAGCATCTCGCAGGAGGAGCGCAGTTATACGCACATCACACGTAGGTGCACGTCACAATATGAACATGTACATTTAGATATCATCTATATCATATAGATATCTATATGTAGATATCATTTGGATGTAGCTTCTTGTTGCACAGTCTCATGTATATGAGTGAAGTACATTTTGAATGCTTTGTCATGTGCAATAATATAATGTTTCCTGTCGTGTGACTTTTTACAAAATGATTGTTCTACTTTTTGATAGACTTGTTGTGGAATTGTTCAGCGTTTCGAGATGTTTGTGTGGCTAACCAGATCTGTGTGGCGAGCATGTTTTTAAATGTTTGATGTGACGCCGATCCAACTGTCCATTTTAAATGACTTTGTGGTGTGCAGTCAGTGCAGGCGTACTCTTTTCATCAAAGGGGCGCCACTTGGGCTGGGTGTCAAACCTCAATGCCTATTTGGTGCTGAACAAAATGTGTCCGTAGCACTGAATACTGCAACCTGTCAAATACCAGAAGAAGACATTAAATGCATGGTCAGATTGGCAGAAGATATTGACATATTAATTGATAATGAACAGGCCTGTACACAAACACTCCTCACTGCAACCGCATTTCACTTTCCTCTGTCCTGTAACAGCACCGTCTATATTTTCACGCAATAAGTAAATATGATTCCAACTGACAGCTGTGAGATTTCCCGCTGCTTTATTGTTTAAAATAACAATTTACCTGCCCAGCGTCCGTCAGTCAGAGCACGCTGCCCGCTGCAGGCAGACTCAAATCAGTCACATTTCAATCTCTCTCTCTCCTTGTTTGTGTGACGCACGACCAGAGGAAGCTGCTGCAAATGTCATTTATTGTCTCTGTGTTTCATCGGTGTCGTTTTAATTTATAAAATATAACAACATTTTACTGAGTTGGACGTGGAGGCACAGAGGAGAGCGTACCTGCCCAGTCTGGCATGAATACATTACCACAGGTATCTTTCACTGTTAGGGAAGTTGTAATATCAGAATATCTTTCCTGGCTGCTGCGGTTTTTATATATTTCTCATAGTAACACACAAAACGCCATCTTGTGCTGTGACTTCTGTTCAGAGTAATTAATTTATTACACTCACGGACTAATTGGAGATCAAACCTCTTGTTCTGCACTTTGATGTCTTCCACAGTAGATCATTTTATTCATTAGGAAGCAACATTTATTATTTATATTCTGAATAATCTCTAGTATGACTTAAGACAATAAACCAAATGTATCAATGATATTTTGTGTGAAACCCATAAAAATAAATTGATACTGATTAAAACAACGAATCTACCCAGAGGTTTAACCAATCAAATCACAGTCTTAAACAATTGATCCTGTAATTAATTATAATAATCAGATTTATATAATGCACTGAAGTATTTAAAAACTGTTATTACTACATTTATCTTATGCAACGTCATTTATCTTGATATAGATTTTTAATTACATCGTCCAGCTCGATTATGAATACAATTACAGTCTCCAATGGTGTTGTTGTTGGTGTTTGCATAACTCCCTGCTGTAAAGGATGAAAGATCGATAACTCTCCCCAGGGGACTGTCCTGTCCTGCTGCATCTACTCAGCCTCAACTCATCATCTGTGAATGTGTCTATTCATCCGTCTCACGACCACTTATCCATTAACTCGTTCTCCAACCCCGACCGCCCCAACGTTTCCCCACAGTCGGCACGGTGATATTCCCACTCTTCCCAGCATCTCCTCGTCCCGTCTGTTACCAGGGAAATTCCCATCCTCGCGTTGCCACGGCAACAGTCTCGTGATTCCAGACTGTTCCAGTGGAGGGGTATTCCCCCATCCACACTGTTTTCACAGTAACGTTATCTGGTTCAATCAGTCCGTCTTGACGTGTCATGTTGTCTGTTAATTCTATCTTAATACACGGTTTAACACGCCATAAAACAGACCTTCTGTACACACACACACACACACACACACACACACACCATCCCACCGAACCACAGCACCCAAAGTGAAGAATCCACGAGCAGCAACTGAATGCAGCCATTTCATCCTCATTTACATCAGAGTGATTAGAGAAACACTTACGGTGCTGAGAAGAGCACATTTCCTGTTAAAACACACTCTTAGACTATTCACATATGACTCAGCCACACTAAACGTCCTTCACCTCTTAGGGTTTACGGCAGCAATGACGCAGTTTGTTTGATTATGCATCTACTGTACACTAATAACTCATAAAAGTTTGTCCCGCTGAGACGTTATATTCAGACTTTAATGCGTCTCCATACTTTTTCTGGGGCTTTTCCAGCCTTGACAGGAATCCAACTCTGAGGGAAACCCCGATGTCGTCTATTGATTATTCATGCCTGCTTATCGTTATGCATTCATTGAAAGGCAAAGGGAACACCCTGTGCAGGCAGCCTGTCAATCACAGGGGTAACATAACAGACAAACAGAGGTAACCGCCGAGCTGCGCTGCTCTGAATAACATTACTCACTATTAGTGGCTTTAATGTGATCTGTGGAACCTCATGTTACTAATGGTGGTTCTTCATCTCTCCCTTTTCAAGCTGCTGTCAGGATCATGGGGCAATCGTATTTAGCCACTTGCTCCTCCTGTGGGATTTCAGGGTGATCAGATGCCAGGTGAGAGAAATATTTCCTACTACCTTTCCTGCGTTAATGCTGATCCAGACATTTACATTTACTGGTTGAAATAACTTTTTCTCAGTTTTAGTCTGTGCGTTATTAAATCAAAGTTCCACTGTGGTGCCTTTACCAGGTGCTTGGAAGTGTGCAGCCGGCTCCTATCAACGAGAGGAGCAGCAACCTGGACTTTCAGGCATCAATGAACTCCTCATCTCAGCGGTGAATCCTTATTTTGGCGGATCCACAATGTCATCTTCTCAGTCACTACACAGAGTTCAAGAGCATGGGCGAGGGGTGGGACACAACATCAGCAAATCAGCATCTCAAGAGCTTTGTGGTTCAGCTGCCTCTTCAGCCACGGCACTTTACCAGCAGGCAGTCGCATGCTCCTTGTTACGGTGACATAAGGATACGACCCAGAGAGACGTGAGCCATGTGATTGGAAGCTGATTTCACTGTGTGACAACAATAGAGATTTGCTGCTTGTCTCTTTACATCATGTTTGGGTTGGACGGACAAAACATATTGTCTCCTGAGAAAAGACTACAAAGCAGAGCATGATGTGAAGTAGAATTTAACAAATCTAAAATCTGTGTGCACAGTTACATTCAGGTACATCGCCATTAGCTATAGAAACATGCAGCGTGAGTTATTCTGGTACTGTTAAAACATTATGGACTTAAAATGTGTTTCCCCACAGCAGTGGTATTTCTGGTGTCTATATGGGCTGGGTACATGACACAATAAATAACTATCTGACAAGACATTTTAATACATCGCCTCGGGCTGCGTATGGACTAAACCTTTATTTGAAGAAATGATTGACATTTGTTGCATCCCTACACACACACACACACACACACACACACACACCTCACTTTGAATGCATTTTTATCTTGTTTCCTCTTTCCAATAAATACGACACCGTCTATATTTTCAGGCATATAAATAAATATGATTCCAACTGACAGCTGTGAGATTTCCTGCTGCTTTATGATTCAAAATAACTGTTTACCTGCCCAGCATCCGTCTGTCAGAGCACGCTGCCTGCTGCAGACACACTGACATCAGTCACATTTCAATCTCTCGCTCCTTGTTTGTGTGATACACGACCAGAGGAAGCTGCTTCAAATGTCATTTATTGTCTCTTATCGTTTTCTAGGACGTGTCGTGTCCTTTATATTTCTTCTACGACGTGTTCATTTATGAAACTTAATGTAAGATACATTTTTGCATCGTAAATGTGATTGAATTAGACCTGGAGGCACAGAGGAGGTCTTTCTGTTGGCTCATATGGATGCATTACAGCAGCATGTAATATCAGAATACCTTCTCTGGCTGGTGTTGTGACTCGTGTGAATTTATGGAGGCCACGTGATTTATGTTTTTGGCTGTAGCTACCAAAAGTCAATATATTGTGGTAGTGATTATCTTTTCATTTGGTGGTGAAATCCGGTCCATCATGCCATCAATCGAATCCTCCACTCAAAGTCATTCTGAGGAAGGAGTTTTAGGTGGGTTAGCAGGCTGATTTCACTGCAGGATTCAAATACTGTTCCCACCCACACCAGTGCCGTGTTCTCCACTCAGACGTCTAATTACTAATAATAACAACACACTGGGACTAGCTGTGGACAAGAAGGAACCTGCATTATATCAGAAGTGGACTGATATCACATTTTTAATAAAAAGCCAATTTCGGCTCCGTGTCAGTCTGACTCTGATAAAAGCAAGCAGATTTCAGCTGTACTGAACCACAGCTTTGATTGAGTAATGAAGGCTGCAGATCAGTTTGAGTCGGTCTGCCTCTCCTTCACAAAACCTCTGGAAGACAGGAGGGGATGTTGGCAAATCTCTCTCTCACACACACACACACACACACACACACACAGAAACACAGCACAGAGAATGTGGACATTGCCAAGCTTTCACCAGCAGCTCTCACAGCTGGGAACGCAGAGGAGGGAGGGAAGGAAGGAGGGAAAGGAGGAGGAGGGAGGAAGCAACAAGGAAAATGAAGGTGGAAGGTGGAAAATATCTAAGGTATGTGGGGATGATTGGGTGCAGAGGAGGAGGGCGATGAGCCGCGGAGGAGGAAGAGAATAAAAGGAAAGAGAAAGGAGGAACAAAAATGGAAAGAAACTGAAGCTAAGACATGAGGAGAGGAGGAGACAAGAAAGAGGAAGGTAAGGGATGGAAAGGAGAATGAAAAGGGAGGAAAAAACCAAAATGAAGCTGGAAGAAGGGATGAAAAGATCTAAGGTAGGGAGGGAAGATTAGGATGGAGAGGAGGATGGGTGGTGGAATAAATAGATGGAGGAGGAGGAGGAGGAGAAGAAGATGCAAAACAGAAGGGGAAAGGTAAGAAGAGAAACGATGGAGAGAGAAGAGGAGGTTGGAATGGTAAGGGAACACGAAAGGAGAGGAGAGGAAGAGGAGATGAAAGGAGGCTGTTGTCTGTTCTTCACAAAAAGGAAATAAGGTAATAAAATAAGGAAACAAGGCGGGAAGGAAGGACGAAAAGCTCTAAGGTAGGGAGGGAGGATTTGATGGGTGGTAGGATGAAGGGCCTAAAGGAGGCGAAGGGGAGGGAGCTGTTCCTGTTCCTCCAACATGAAAGGGGGGTGGGAAAAGCTGGAAGAAGGGATGACAACATCTACGGTTGGGAGAAAGGTGACAAAAAGGGATGAAAAGAAAATAGAGGAGGTTGCTGAAGGGTGGAGCGACAAAAAAGGGAGGAAATTAAGTAGAGGGTAAAAAGTACATATGGGCGAAAGGTGGTGAGGAGAAATAAAAGACTAAGGATGAAAAAATCAAGAGGAATTGAAGGTAAGACATGACGGGGAGGAGGTGATAAAAAGAAAAGGGAAGGTAATGAAAGAGGGAAAGGGAGGAGAGAACAGGACATCACCTCCACCACAGTCTGGACTCTGGATCTCAGATCACACATACTTCCAACAAAACCAATTCCCATCAACACGACTCCTCACGTTCACCTCTCCTCATCTCTTCCTCTGCCCCTCCTCTCATTTCCTGCCTCCCATCCTCCCTTCATCCATCTCTCCGTACACCGTCGCCTGCTGGTTTCTCACACAATCAATTGATTACAACAGCACTTGTCGCTGCCGAACGCTTTCAATAGCACACGATCATTAATCTGCATTCACTTCCGCATCTGTCACTTCTCTGTGCACTGACGGCAAGATGTGTCCCGCCATGTAACAGTGAGGTTGGTTTGGATTTCAGTGGGACATCTGAACGGGGGACATTTTTTACTTTGACTTTTGGAACAAAAAGCTTCGTCTGCTTCAGTTTTTCTGAAAATTCAGAATTACATGGAAAAAAGTGTCATTTCAAAATCAGTTGTGTTCCCGACAACGTGCTGTAGTCTGACACTCTGCTAATGTTTGCCAAAGTCTGATGATGGTGATGGGTCTTTCTGAAATATGAGCTGAAAATGAGAGAGCGAGGCAGAGACGTACAGAGACAGAGAGAGAGAGAGAGACTAGACAGACTAATCTGTGGCTTCAATAATGGATGTACCTGGAAACTACTGAACCATAGGGCACTACAAGACATGACAGCGCCCGTGTGTGTGTGTGTGTGTGTGTGCGCGCGCGTTTGTGTTACCACAGAGGAGGGGGGGGGGGGGTAGAGGGAGATAGAGGGGCGAGTCTGTCAGTGTTTATGTATGATTTGGAGTGTGTGCGCGTGTAAGAGCGCGCGACTGCACCTGCGTGCGTGTGTGAAGGTGCTTGTGTGTGAATGTGGCCGCGCGTAAAAGTGTATAGGAGTGCGTGCGTTTCTGCGTGTGTGTGTGTGTGTGGAATCAATATATTTGCGTGCGTGTGATTGCCTGTGTGCATGCATGTGCGCGGCGTGTGCCCCCACGTTTCCATCACACCTTGCCTCCGTAGCCTCCTCTTCTTCAAGCCAAATATCCGGACTTTGGAGAAGATGTCGACCAGGTTCCCGTTGCATAGCCCCTGCTTCTTACCGGGGCTCTTCCGCCGCCGGTGAGTAGTCGGTCGGTGGGCGTGTTGCTCTCTCGCCTGTCGCTTCTGTCGGATCAAACCGCTGGCGATGGCCGCTGCCATGTCTCCGCCGAAACAGCAGACACAAAAACAGCCCCGTCTCCGTCCGCGTCTCCAGTCTCTTCAGTTGTGTCCACCGGAGCGCAGACAAAACCAGACACGAGCCGCCAGTCTCCGCGGTACCGGCTTTAACGGCCCTATACTTGAGCCACAACGCGTAAAGTCCAAGAAAAAACACCGCTTCACGTTACAGCATCTTCACAGCGGTTCACCTGTCCGTCACGTCTCACCGGTCTGCCCGTCAGTCAGATAACAGCAGCGGTCACTGAACGGCTCCTCCGACCGATTTTCCCCGGACCCCGTTTGTCAGTTTGTGGTCCCATGGTGAACGGGCGAGGCGAACCCGGTCCTCTGGAGAGGAGAACAGCGCCTCAGAAAGAAACGGCGTCCCCTCCTCTGGAAACGGCCGTTTGTATTCCGCTGATAGAAGCGCGGGGCGCGCGTGCAGCCGCGAGCCGCTCCAGCTGCGTGAAACCGGCGAGAGTTACCGGGAGCATCACCGGAAAGAGCGCGCTCCGGCTTTCAAAGTGAAAGATGAACACGCTGCGTGGATTCCACAGCCCACACATGTAACGTGTTGCAGCACAAGATGTGCTTTCTCTTTTATTCGTGTGTCAATTCGCTACTTGTTGCTGCCATCAAGTGGCCAATTTCCATCTGATCTAAAAGAAAGAAATCCTTTTGCTTTGAATGGAAATACAACTAAGAGAACGCATAGGACACTCGTTCGTTTGGGCCTACTTTGTGAAGAAAATCAGCCACATTATTTAAAGCCTAGGATTTGTTTGTGCTTTAAAATATCAATGACATGGGTAGATGTTATTTAGCATTGACCTTTAGCTTCCTGTTAGAGGCACAGTTGTGAAACGTCTTTAAATGTCTTTTGAAAGCACATTACTTAGAAATGTGTTTCAAGCCTACATTATCAAGCATGTCTTCTTTGTTAATTTGAAAGGAATGACCGGATGTCCATGCCATCGTCGTTCTTGGTGGTTTGACGCTGTACAGCGCGAGCCACGCGCCGAGCGAGTCACACGCGCGCAACAGTGGGTTGTTTAAGCACTGGCTTGCTTTATCATTTGACTGAATGGAGCCAAATCTTGCCACAACACTACTGGTCATTTTTATTAATGTGAGAATAATAATATTAATAATAAAATGGTGATGGTTGGAAGTCAAAGACACTTGTTGTTGACGGAATGAATTTCACTCTAAAAAAATAGGTCCAAGTGTTTTAAGCAGCCTAACGTTGTAATAAAGCTGTCTTTAAAAGTCTTTACTTTTCTTGGAAACTGCGCACTCACTCCCACGTTTGCTGAAGGTGTGAGGTAAACGAGGTTCAGGTAAAGTGGAACACTTTCCTAAACATGTTTAATGCAGCATCGCTGCAAGATTTTACATTTCAGTCCAGTAACGTGAAAGATTGATGAAGATGTTGTTTTGTTGTGATGACCAAGGATGTGAACAGTTTAAATAATCATTTATTTTCAGGACCTATGAATTGTGTAATACGAAATAGTGATGTGTTTCTTATCCCGGTCATACTAACTGTGTTCTGGACGGACACAGCGAGCACAGAATGCAACTCATATGTTAAGGAAGGTGATGCAGACAGTGAAACATGCTGCACCCATGACCTCAACATCCCCACTGTCTGTATGCTGCTCACGACAGGCTGAGGTGGGCTACACTGACAGGCTGATCAACTGGAGGGCGGCCTGCCTCACATGTCTGGTTTGTCTACTGTACACGTGCCTGCACATTTCAAACAGGTCTCCAGCTGGAAGCTTATACTACAGGACGCTCACATTACCTCCACGATGTAACAGTATGTGCTGCAGTACCAGGTGTAGCACTGCACTGAGCAGGCAGGACTAACAATCAGTTTTAAATGTTGTGGTCTCATAATTAACATGAGAAGTATGATACATTACATAAAGTATTATTATTTGGAAAAGTTAAGTTCTGATTGATGTTTTGCCTAAAGCATGAATTTGTTTTGCCAGTGCAGCATGTAGGTCGGCCATCTCTCGCACTGGAATGAAATGTCTCTCTCTTCTGGGAAAAGCGATAAAGACAATCACAAAACCTTTTTCCAATCTATCTGTCCTTACAACGAATAACAGACAGCAATCATGGCCTGATACAATTCATCAGCTGGGGAAAAGTCTAATTCCCTCTGGATATTCAAACTGCAATCTTATTTAAAGGTCTCAGGAACAACTTCAGTATCTTAAACACACACACAGTCCAACACTTTAGCATAATTAACACTTTTGCAGGGAAATATTAAAATCTGATTTACTTATCACCTTCAAGCTCACTTCCATCACTGTCAGTCTCAACTTTGCATATAAGATAACTCGCTGTCTAATAGGTTGATTATCTTTCAATATGCGGATTGCAATCATTTCCCCAAGAGGATAAAGTCTTTCAATCCCAAAAAAGATGGTTGCTATATTATAACCATTATGCTTGTTATCTTAAATGTGTGTTAGTCTGGGTAAGCACAGCTCAAGACGGCTATATTAAAAACACTAAAAAAGGCTAACAATGAAGGTAATTATATAATATCTATTATATCGAATAAAACGTAAAACAAATGCATTAGTGGTACTAGTAGCATTTGCTGCCTGCATTTACTGTCTTTTATTGGAGTTATTTTTAGGTAAAGTCTTGGTTTTTAAACTATTCATTCTTAAGTATTTTTGTATATGTTGTGGCACCAAAAAGCACTTGAGGGCAGCGGGTGAAGCATATGCGATTAAAAAATAATCAGATGTCAGAGGCAGGTCAGAACACTTGAGCCCAAAATACAGCGACAGCAAACAGCCTCTCTCTGACGCTGTCTTTGTCTGCCTCTGTGTGTGTGTGTGCGTGCGCTATTCACAGACAGACTCACACACACACACACACACACACACACACACACACACTTTTCTCCAAGGAAATCAAAGAAATATGATGCGTTTCTTTCCTCATGTCCACTAGGTGGCAGCAGAGCATGTCTAAGAGCGTCAGCCAAATGGGAGTTCACTGATAACAGGATTGGTAGTGGTGGTGCATCAGTGGCACAGTGACAGTCCACTACATAATGCTCAGAAGCCCCGTGGGACCCTGCAGAGACCCGACTAAAGAGGGAGTGACTGAAGCGCTGTAGTACAGAACACAGTGAAGAGCTCATCAGATGTTGGTCCTTGAGAACTAAAAATATGTCAGCCATTATATTTTTTTACAATTTCCGTCTTGATATACTTTGCTTTACTTGGTCCTATTATGGCTTATTCAAAGGCTCATAGAAACACAGCAACCGCAGCAATCTGCCATCCTGAATCTTGAGCAGGTAAAGCCAGACTTCCCTTCTTTTGTCTTCGACGTTGCTGACACACTGCTATTTAAATACAGAAGGAACTACTGATTCGCCCTTGCTTGTCTCTCTCCAAGACAGCAGAAAAAAAGAGAACAAAAAAAAGATGTGTGTACTCGTGTGTGTGTGTGTGTGTGTGTGAGGAGGAGCTGTTTAATCCAGGTCAGTCCAAGTGAAGCAGTTATGAATAAATTAAAGCTACATTTACATTAAAATTCATCTCTTCTGCTGCTTTTTATAACATCGGAGGAAGGCGGGACACGCCTATTAAACTTCAAAAGAAAATGTCTTTGCACCCCATCCTTCTTCCATCCACTCACTCCACCATCCATCCCCTCAAAAAAGTCTTTCTGCTTCACACGCACAAGGATAAACACAAAAACACACACAAATCATGCCAGTCAACAGAAATATCCAATAGTGTTAATAATAAAAGGCCATGTGTTCGTTTCCCATCCAGTGCTCTCTCCAGAGAGAACACACACACTCCAATTCTTTTCTATTGTATCTGGAGTTTTGTGCATGTCTGTGTTTTTGCAGAGGCGGCAGCGCCCTCTACAGGCACAACAGGGGCATCATAATAATGACAACAAACTTTATGTTTATACTGAAACTAATTAATCAATGTATTAAGCAGGTCAATTGTTTATGGAAGCTTATTCAAAAGTTCACTTATTTTCTCAGAATACTTATTTCATTTTATTTCTATTCAGTTATAATTCAGATTTTCATGGTGGTTAGTTTGTCATGTGATTTATTGATCGTGATGGTAATAGTAACTCCTAATAATTGCGATGCTCAGTTTATATTTCAGCAGGGAGCAGCTGCAGCGAGGATGACAGCTTATTAGTGTACCTTGGAACAACAGAGCAGATGCATGCCCTTGCATTACTGTAGAAGTGAAGTTATACTAAATGCTGCAGGGCTGCTGATAACTGTATATAAGTAACTTATCTTGTCAACTGCTGGACAGATTTGGCATGAAATCTGTTGTGGATATTTCAGAAGAGGTGGTGAGTATGTTTACAGCCTTTAGGGGCTGCTTCAGACTTATAGTTGTTTGTATATCCAAAGCAGGTGAATAAACCCAATGAACCAGTCCATTGTACTGAGATGGTGAAAGCAAGACTGTCTCTGACAATATGGGTTGTTTGTTCTCAAACACCAAGAAAGGAGCGCAGCCTACAGATTAGATTTACAGTACAACAGAGGAACTGCCAGACAAGTCTTGTCTTCCCAGTGAAGTGCAGGTGTGGTGCCTGTACAGAGATCTATAATAAAACCTGAGCTCACCTGGCAGCAGGTGTTATAAACACAGCATAAAAGTCTTTATGCTGAGATAGGATAACCACATCCTGACTTACTACACAGACATTAGTGGTATCTTCTCTTCTCACTCTTCGAAATAAGGCTTTATTCCAAAAAATGTTGAACTATTCCTTTAAATGGAAGATAGGTAAGACATGGTCAACGAGAATTAAGCTCCATTTATACTCTTTATTTTTTTATATTATAAATAGGTTGTTTCTTTTCTTTGTTCGATCATGGTGACTATGGCTGCTCATCCCTCCTATAAAGGTCTGAACCTACAGCAGATTAACAGGAAGCAACAGGTAGACATTACAGACTGAATCAAACTGCCTGGGCAGCGGCAGAGAAGAGGGGATGATGGAGGGAGATGAGTGACGGAGTGATCGGAGGGGAAAGAGAGAGACAGACAGGGAGGTAACAGATGTGGGTGGGAGTTCCCCAGACAGGATTGTGAGGATAGCCACTCTGAACTGAGCAGGATGAGTCATAATTTACACTCAGACACCCGCCCACACACACACACACAGAAGCACAGGCGCGGGGAAGTCCACTGTTACCGTGGTAACGAGTGATTAGTGACGCAGGTGGGTCTCCGAACGGAGGGAGAGGACACCTGCTGAATGCTGAGAGGAAAAGACAAACACACACATCTGGCATCACTTACATTCACCGTACTGCGTCTCTCACTTTCTCTCTGCATTGCCTATGGGTCTCTCTCTCTCTCTCTCTCTCTCTCTCTAACACACTGTTGCTGAAATACGTACAAGACAAGCATATATACACACACACACACACACACACACACACACACACACAATCAAACTATTCAAACAATAGCCTATTTTTCTCTCCTTTCCTCTCATGCCCTTTTCTTGTTTGCTCTCATCTCCTTTCCTCATCTCCTTTTCTCTTTGTTCATCTCCTTTCCTTGCCTCCTCTTCTTTTTTAGTCTACGTTTCATCTCCTCTCCTCCTTTCTCCTGACTTTGTCTCCTCCTTTCCTCTCCTCCCCTCATCTATCTTTGTAACATCACCAACTCAGCGGGGAGGAGGAGGAGGGAGGGAATGAAAAGACTAAATTATTCATTCATTCTAGCGTCTCGGATCCCCCTCCCCTCTTTCTCTCTCTTATACCTATTCCTCTCTCATTCCAAATTTCTTTTAACGCCTCTCTTGCTCGCAGCACAAAGACCAGTGAAAAACTTTCCATCTATATGTATCACTGGGATAGACAGTAAAACACATAGGCCTGCTGGGTCTGGTCAGTAACAGCCAGAGCCCTCCGTCAGTTAAACCGAGCAATGTGTTATTTTTTCCTGTTTACTTGAAATATGAAGAGTTATTTCTTCATGTTTCTCTGATTTGTGGCCCAGGATCCTGGTATCTGGTGGTTTCATGTGTTGTAATTCACATTTTGGTGACATACAGTCGTGAATGTTGTGTTACAGTATACTTTTAAATTCGGCAGAGGATGATCCAAGTAGATTATACAGACATTATACTGTCACTTTGTTCAACTCCATCAATTTTAATGGGATTCATCAAACAACATCTGTGTATCCAGAAATCTGCATAACAAGCAACCCCACATGGGTCTAGACCCCAAAGGTTAAGTACTTCAGACTCTTCACAACAGCAGGACTTGGATGTCAGTAATAAAGGGCTTCATGGTCCGTGGTCACATATTACTATTGATCTCTCCTTTAAAAACTCCCTGGTTTCCGCTTCAGGGACACTTTAAAAAGGGGGATATCCCCAGGAAGTGCTGTTCTAATATTTCTGCTGTTGTTGGTACTTTGAAGTGTGAAGTAATAACAGTGAAAGTCAATTCCTGTTAGTCATGAAAATTATCACATCACAATAATACTTAAGCTTATGGTAAATAAAGAGAAATGTATGAGGTGGGCAGTAGGAAAACTCTTTGCATTATCCTTAATTGTCATCCACATATCCAGAGTTATATAGAAGATTCTTACAGCTTTCATAAAAGCAGTATGTCAATCGGATGCTGTTTTGAGGTATTTCCCCCCCGTTTCTGCATTTTCTCAGAGAGGTCAGGGGTCACAAGCAGCTGTTAGAGCAGGTATAGCCGGAGGCTCAAGTCATCACTGACAATTTCCACCGCAAAAACCATAACAGTCGAAAAAGGAAGACTTCTGCGTCAGAGTGGTTACATAATTGCTCCAGATCTTTCCCCTAAAAGTCAGAACTACAGAGGAAGACGGGAGGAGGGAGAGCAGAGGGAGAGGGTGGGGCTGTGGGGATGGGGAGAGATAACTTCAGAGGAATCCTTCAAGCAAGGGTTTGAATTAAGGAGGCGCTGAAAGTCAAAGCACGGTGGAGGTGGAGGGAGGTTCGAAAATGTGTTTAAAGTGTGGATCTTCTGACCAAACATTTGTCACATTATGTCTTAGGGTGTTTAAGAGTGTGTTATGAACTGATTTGTAAAAAGAGGGGGTAAAAAATCAACTTATTGATATGAATCTAAAAGATAACACAATGAAACTCAACAAATTCAAACAATGTAGGAAATAAAAAAAGGAATAAAAGGGATTCATAATTTTAAACAGCGTATCAAAGGCACACATTATTCAACGCCTTCTCATTCTGTCTGAATCTCTCTTTAAATAGATCGGGCAGTGCAGTCAGTCAAGCAGACGGCCATGATACCACTTTATCCCTTCTCTATTGTACAAACACCGTCTCCTCCACTTAACCCACACATCATGTCTGGATTTGATGGCTGACTTCAGTGAGACTGCAGCTCTCACCTGGATTCAAACACCGCCTGTGCCATCGCTGTATTTCAATTAGCCCCTCCATTCACTAAAAGATGAGATGAGTCCATGCATCAAATATCATTTTCCACTGAAACGACCAAACCTGCTAACATCAGCTACATGTTGAGAGACTAAATTAACTGAATGTGATTTTATGGTCATTGACATTTGGAGGGTTTTCATTTTTTATTTGACAGTGCCGTCCAGTCTATCACAGGATTGTAATGACGGGGATGTTACGGTCGTGCCTCTGCACGTTGACGTCGCTGTAACCTGCTGGCCTGTCTGCTGTGAGTCCGTCACGTCTCGGACGGGTCATTGTTTAAATTGTGTTGGCATCTGGCGTCATTTAAAAGACTACACACTTGAGTTGGTTGGTTTAAAACAGTTTTAAGAGACACGAGATTAGAGATCAACGTGTTGCTCTTGATGACACTATTTTTCTTTCCCAGCAGTTTCTTGAAAACGCTCCTGTATGTGCGGCTGACACAAACTTAGCTTTGAATAATGGGAACAGAAAGCGTAGGTAGATAATGCGACAAGAGATAAATCTTTGTTAAGCATTCAAGACTCAACAAAGGATAGTGATTTCAGCGCCACCCACAGTCGTGCGCATGCTGGGCGAGAACTTAAGCTTATTTTCCTCTGCAGCAGATCCAGTCAGCTATTGTCTGAGCAGAATCACGCCCAGTTTCAGCTATTTTATTGTGAAAAATGTGTTATCCTCACACCTCTCTGCAGAGAAAAGTTAGACGAGGAGGAGGAGAACTGAGCAGGTGGTGGATCTTAGCATTGTTCTGGCTGCTGCGTAAAAAACTAAAACAGAAAATAGCTGTACTAACTAAAAATCTAAGGTGATACAGCAGAGCTTTCTTTAAGCTAACCTTTAGATAAATAATAGAGGGACATGACAACAGGCAGAGTATAAAGGTGGTGAAAACACATTTCTGAGGCTGACAGTAACACTGAAGAGACCTCTGACTAATCTGTTTTCCCCACATTGCTGCATTATGAGCCTGTGTGTGTGTGTGTGTGTGTGTGTGTGTGTGTGTGTGTGTGTGTGCAGTAATCCTTCTCAGTGACAATGTTTAGCAGCATGGTATATTCCAGGATATGTGCCACAAAGCAGATCTAAGAACAGCATTTACAGTATAAGGGCGATTTGAGAGGGGCTACAGACGTATTCATGTCTGACTACCCACACTGGGCTTTGGAAATACTGAATCCTTAACCTTTTTACTACCGTGTCCATTATCAAGAGAGAACAGGCTAATGGATTTGATCTGACAGACTGTTAACATGAATTACAATTCATTTAAAATTGGACAAAAAGGCATGAAATTGCCAATCTTCTCATTTCACAAAAGTGAGTTTATCAGAGAGCATTAATGTCTAGTGTTAACCATTAACATAAAACACAATATAAAAAAAGCATTTTCATCAGGCGTATGGAAGACTTACTCATTCTGACCCGTCTAATTGCTCCAAGTCAGCTTTAGCCTGGTTTGCCATCACATCTTTTGCTATTCATTAATAAAATGATTGACCAGAACACTCACAAGTGTAACAGTTTAAAGCAGAGGACTTGGTGTGGTGGATTAAAAATGTTCACACACAGCTACACCCCCCCCCCCCACACACACACACACACACACACATACTCTATTTTTGGACTTTTGAGAGTCTCTTTTGTCTTATTAAGTGTCCAGTTTGTTTGCGCTCCTTGCGCTCTTCCATGATGTGTTAATTATAACACACATTCATTTTGAGATACAGGAGGAGCTGGTGTTTTGCCCTTGCGTCACCCACACACCCCATGACATTATTTTCACCTGCCGGTTATAGTATAGTATGGTAAGTCAAACAACAACAACAACAACAACAAAAGGTTGCAAAGAATATGAAATGGGTGAGTTTATCTCATGATGAAGCCAAATAAAAGTGTAAAAAAGAGAGCCGATACCTCAAACTGTATATTTGGATGACTGGATGAATGACATTGATGCTGTTATGTATAGTTTTATTATCTTTTCTCTCTATTCTCCTCCCGAGTCGCTCTCTCAGGACAGATGCACACAGCTGTTTCCAGCGTAAAGAGATCATCTTACCTGCTTCAGCTCTGCCCAAAGCAGCCTTTATTCTCCTCTCTGCGACCTTCAGTATGAACTCAAAGTCCATGGATAACACACACACACACAAACAACTGTAAACACCAGCCCATCGGACTCCTATGAAAAGTCACTTGTTAAATCGCCTGGACTCCCCCAACCCGGCCTCAGATGTGAGCACACACACACACACACACACACACACACACACACACACACGATAGTGAGTGAGACAGATATGGCCATTATGTCATGCAGGGCTGTCATCAAGTAAAAGGTTAACACAGAATAGGGCAGACTAAAAGTCAGCTCAAGTGTGTGTGAGGGAGAGGTGGAACAAAGGAGGAGGGGAGCAGCGGAGAACGGAGATAAAGAGAAGTGGTGCTAAGAGAAAGCTACAAAGTGAGAAGTCATCAGTGATGGAAGCCATTTTTCTTTTCAATGATTAATGATGACTGGATTTAAGTTGATGCATTTATCTGGTTCAACGCTCAGAAAAACTTTCAAGGTCACTTAAAATTGAAATGTTAAAATCACAAGTTTAAAAAAATCATATTTTATTTTTAATATTTTGCCCATCCAGTATGAACTAAATACTCAAGTTCAAATGCAGTTTTCAACCAACAGCAGCACTTGAGGAGTGTGGCACAGTTGTGGTACAATTCCTAACAACTTAACTACGGTTGACAGCTAAAATATTCAGTGGACCTTGAGGTGTGATTGTTTTGTTTCCAAGGTAGATAACTGACATTCATGCTCAACTTAAGGCAAAACTAAATACAGTGGATGACATGTGGTTAAGCTTGCATGCCTATATCTGTGTATAATCAGCAGCCTTACACAGTGACTATGTATATTCTGCATCTCCAGCCCAATTAAAACACTTTTTATGCAGCGACTCAGAGACTGAGTTGTTGTCAAGTGTTTTTCTGCTTCTCATCATTCAGTCTGTGAAAACACTTCTTGGTGGAGCCTTTGATGCCCTGCTGGATTTTAAGTGCACTTGGAAAAATAACACTCAGCGCTCACTCCCCTCTTGACAGAAATCTGGAGCGAGAGCTATCCAAACACACACACACACACCTTTCCTCTTTTGCTCATCGCTTTATTTTGAAAATTACAGTGTTTCCACTGCTGTAATCAACAGCACAGGCTTCTCATAAGGTCTTTTTCCTTGTTAGACACCGTGCAACAACTGCACTTATTTGCCTCCGCCTCACTTGTGTCCGATCAAAGCACAAATGTAACAGCGTGGTAATGTAGGTGGCTTAGGGAGTATTGAAGAATACATGAGGAAAACTTGTGTTTCCAAAACCAATGTCCCAGCTGACTTCTATAAATGACCTGTGTAGTCACTGCATGTGTTTGTGACGGGTGTGATTAGATGACAGCTGGTGAGTGTGCGTACAGGGTGTGTGTGATGTATGACGTACACGAGAGCTCGGACGAACGCAGATCAGGCCAGCAAAGTCATAATGTCTTTCTGCAGACTCAGTGTGTTTGGACAATGAAGCCATGAGCTAATGAGTTCTCTCAGTCACACACACACACACACACACACCATATTAGAGTACTGCACCAAAGCCTCCATATGACCTTAGAGGACAGACATCACTATGATGTCTGTCACTATTTTGTCAACTCATCACTTTTGGACAATGTACCAGCACGCAAATGAGAACAGAGACACACACAAATGTACTGTGTTGCAAGCTTGAGGAAAATATCCAACAATATCCACTGAGACATTCTGAAAGTGATTAAACATCAATTTAAATACAATATCTTGAAATAACAACAATGTGTAGTGAATGTGTGTGTGTGTGTGTGTGTGAGGGGGGGAGCTTTCATTTACGGAGACAGATTTGAGTTGGCATGAACCCCACTGCTACACTCTAGTGTCTGAATAAAATATAAAGTACGATGCCTTAATGGCGACTCTCCAGAGGAGGCGAGCGGTCATGTGTGTGTATGAGCGTGCGCGGGGCGTGCACGCCTACGTGTGCTATAAAGTGTGAAAGTCTCCATCTGGGCCACGCCACACAGGACACAAGACATCAGGTAACATTGTGCATCTGGAGGAGACCGAGGGAGTCCCATTTACAACACTGGAACTCCAGTCACACACTTTCAGCTGTTTCCAACACGCCTTTACTGAAAAGTGAGTGTTTCTAATGTCACGGTTGGCTTTAGGATGAATCTGTCTGTGGTTATCTTAACTTTAAAGTTATGATATTTAAATTGTATTACATCAAAGACCATTCTTGATACTATTTATGCCATTTTAACTTGACTACACACAGAAATCAATGCATGTATATACTTCAGTTTGTAGTTTCAGCCCACTGATAGAAGCCTCCCACAGCCGTTACTGAGTTTGTTGCTGCTAATGCAAACTGAACATTAACAAGATCTTTTCAGGGACTTTTGACAGTGAATTTGTTTAATACTGTCCGGGAAAAATCAATAAGAAGAATGTGCAAGAAGAAACAGGCAGTAAACAGCTTCTTGTACAATGCTTTCAACTTGTACACAAGAAATATCAAACTCCAATAGACAGATTGATTGAACATGTTGCTGCTCCCAATGGGGACTAACTTTTTTTTAATTTGACCCCTGAGATAAGGCCTTCCTGTGGTTCCAAAATAAAAATAACTAGATCATTGATGTTGCTAGTTTCATCCAACACTTGAACATTGTGGAGTGTAATGAACATTACAGCATCTTGGGACCGAGTAGGGTCTAATAAGTCCCTAGTCTCTAGTAAGTCTTGTTATTTTGGAATTTTACAAATTAAATAGAAACCCATAATACAGATTTTAAGTCAAAGGTCAACTTTGAATCACAGTTTAATACACAACTGTTTGAACTTGCTTCTTATGGAATCCCCCACATACACACACACACACCTTCCCATCGTCCCAGTGGACCTTCGCTAAATAGTGCCATTCAGAGGAAAAACCCCAACAAATGCTGAGTCAGCAAAACTCTGCCTCCTCCACATCTACAGCAGGTCCATATTTCACCCCCAACTGCTGTGTGTATTACGCATAAACACACACATACACACTAATTAGCTAATCACCTCACATGACAGACCACAGTCTCAATCACTTTCACTGTGACATAATGACTTAAGGCCACATCAAATGAAAGTACAGCGATTTGCCTTGGTGGTGCAGAGAATTGGATAAATGGAAAATGTATTATTTGCATCGGTCTATTCATTTATTGATTATGTTGTCTATAATATGTTAAAAAAAAAATGAATGAAAAGTTTGCCAGAGTCCAATGTGACATCTTAAATTCACATATTTTGTCACACAAAGAGTCAAAATCCTAAAAAAAGGTATTTAAGTTTCAAGTTGAGATGCAAATGTTTGGTATTTTGAACTTCAATAATAACTTCATTCAATGGAATATCAAAACTGTCATTAACTAACTTTGATTGGTTCAATAAATAAATAAACTTTTAGCTTTCTGAGGGGCTTTCAACCACATCTCATGGTCTTCATTGGTGGGTGGAGCTGGCTCAGTTATCATATCAACTGTTGACATCTGAGCCAACTCGATAAACTTTTGAAGGCTATGAGATGCAACTGAAAGCTCCAGAAAAAGATTATTGTATCATAAAGTCTTCTAGGTCAGGAATGAAGTTTCACACTCAAGTGACTAAATGTTTCCTCACTGTGACCCATGTCACAGCACTACCCTGAACTATACATATGTGTATGTATAACAATATAGATGATTTATGTTTTATTCAAAGGGGCATTTAACATTGGATATCAATATATAAAAAACTGCAGCTGGAAGTCTGTCCATTTAAGGGCGTACCAAACCCAAGGAGGGAGTTTGAAACTCTCTCATAAATCCAGCAAGTCTATCTTCAAGCCAATTCATCAAATAAGCAAATAGGAGCACAATATCAAAAGGAATTAAAGTAGAAACAGAGCCCAGGGGACACAAAAAAACCCAACCGGTCACGTGACACTTTGTATATTGCAGGCGGTGTGTTGGCAGGCAGTGAAAAGAAGCTGTGAAAATGTGCGGGTTCCACAATAGCGTAGTTCTGTGTAGCAAATGAATCCCTTCACCTGTGCCAACACATCAATATTTATTTGGTTTTGTTTGTTTTCACCTTGAATCTGCAGGAATAACAGTTTATCTTTGGTGCGAAGGACTTACTTTTCCCAGAGATTACTTGTTGATAACGCAGGGCAGATATATACCCATCAGCCCTTCATAAGCTGTTGATATGTTGGAGAAAAACAAACATTTATGTATAAGAAAATGTCACAGATTAGACTTAAGAATACTTTGATGTGCTCTCCAGGAGAAATTTAAAGCATAAACTACACGTCACCTCACTTATGCATCTGTTTCTAAGAGGCTCGTAGTCTTCTTTATTTATCTGCCATAAAACTACAGGCTCCTGAAAGTGTAGGGGCAATTTGGCCCTTATGAAACGAATAGAGTTACACAGCTGACCTACACCATGCTGCAGAGTTTATACAGATTTGACTTATTATGTGTTTGTCCTTTTTAACCATCAGCTCCAAACCAGAGGGACAGTGCTTCGTAATCACTCAAACAACTGACTCTTCAGCATTCAGGGACAAAGAGAAGACACAGCATTAATGTCTTTGACCTCATGGCAGCATCAGAGTCTCCACTCGGTGGTTTGTTTGTTCTTTTCAGTGCTGAATGTTCTCACTTGTCTGTGGTTACTAAAGCGTTTACTTTATGCCAACAACATATACCTTACAGAGGTCAGAGGCAGAACAGAGTGGACAGAACAACATGAACACGTGTTGTTGTTGTTGTTTGCTCTTTCCTCTTAGGAAAGTTTCATTAAGGAGAATGTCTTTGGCTAATGTCACGGACACTCCAGCCACAGGAGAGAAACCCACTGCAGGAACATCATAACTTACTCATAAACGGGTCACTTTGTGCTGCTGTCCTCTAAACACTGTGTTGAGGATACAGAGGCCAACTCTCTAATGCTCTGTCAATAAGCCAATAATGTCAACAATGTCCACTTCCTGCTGCAGTGCCAACGTCAATCTCGTTCCTGCGCTCACCCAGAGCGGAGGGGTTTGGGTGGTGGAAGACAAAGACAACTATTCGGTTTGGTCAGAGCTTTCAGTCAATCTAAATTTGGCCTGCGCTCTCTGGAGAGATGACTAAGAGAATCAAAAGACCTGCTGGCGAATTAAACTGGATTTCACTCTTAATTACATCCTCCCTGCACTCTGTGGATGGACACAGCCCAGGACATGTCTCCCAGCCCTGATCTTTGAAGTTACATATTTACATAAATCCAGCTTCGGAAGAGGGACATGTTGCCTGTGAGTACACCCAGCTGGACATAATTAACAGCTCACCTGAATGAAAAAGTTGCTATAAACATTGTATGTTCCCTCAAAGTTAGTCCCCCGAGAAGCTCTGAGCTCTGCTGGAGACGGCATCACATTCAGTCTTCAGTATCATGAGGAGAGATGTAGTCAGCAGCCATAAGATGAACACAGACGCCACTCGTTCCCATGCCACAGTATGCACCCAGTGTCCACAGTGGAAGTCGAAATAAGGCCATGTGCTGTTTAATCATGCAGGTTACTGGAGCCTGAACGGGTCTGCATGCTGCATTAGACTTGATTTCCTGCAGCATCTCTGCCACACACAGCACGCACGCAGTCCTTTTCACATGCACTGCCACTTTTTTCATTTTTTTTGCTAATAAGTTACCCCCCCCCCCCCCCCCCATCATATCCCCTCCCCTCCCTGTAGTGCGCTCACTTGCTGCACAACTGCGATTGCAGAGAAACATCAGCAAGCAGTCGAACAGTGCAGTCTCGGGATGGGGATACGCACACGCACACACTCGTGCGCGCACCCACACGCACGGTCAGGCAATAAAGTGTTTCCCCACACACGCACGTACACACACAGAAAGAGAGACACGCGCGCACAACAAACTCACCAGTTGGGTTCTTGTTTTTCTTGAGGCTCCTGCCACAAAGACACTGCAGCATATGCGATCCTTTGCTGAAAATGTTGTTCCAAATAAACCGCATGGATTTGGCCGAGACGGGGGAGGAGGAGGAAGAGGTGGAGGAAGAGGAGGTGGGGGACGAGAGGCGCTCCGGATGCGGCAGCCTAAAATTCACCCACCGCATGGGGGCTGATCCGCCCCCCTGTTTGCATGCCAGCAGAGCCGGCCAGCTGTTGGGCTCAGTTCGGCGGTGCTTCGGCCCCCCAATCTGCACCATAGACAAGAAAAGGAGCAGGAAGCCCGGCTCGTCGCCCGGTTTCTCGCCCGGTTCCCCCACAAGCCCCGAGACCAGAAACCGCACGTATTCCGTGTCGACGTCGTCCCCGTGCGGCAGGAAGAGAGCAACCGCTGCGGCGCTCTTCTCTGCGGTCTCCGCCTCCGGCTGCCCCAGCGGCCGGAGGTCCTCAGCGGCGGAGGATGGGTCGCTGCTGCTGCCGCCCGGCCGCCGCGGCGTGAAAAGCCCCCGAGCGCTCCTCTTCAAATGTCGTCGTCTGCCGCGCGGCGCGGGGAGAGGAGCGGCAGCGGCGGACAGGCATGCGGCGGCGCTAGCGTGAAGTCGGCGGTACGCGGCAGCTGTCGGCTTCTGCACAAAAAACCATTGCATATTAGTGGGGTTCGCAGGGTCGGTGGATCCGTGCGTCCGGGAGGGGAGGAGGAGGGGAGGGGTGCGGATACCGGGTGTCCGTCAGCAAGTCGGTGGCATCCCTGTACCCGTAGCCTACAGCAGGCAAGTACTGCAGCAGGGGGCTCCTTTCCAAACACACACACACACACACACACACACTCACACGCGCTAGATGCAGAATCCTTCTCCGGCAGCAGCGCTGGCTCTCTGCTCAGTTAGAGCTCATGTAGCGGAGGACCGGGCAGGTGAATCACTGCAGGGGACCTCGGCACTCTCCCGCTCCGTGCGTTTCTTCTCAAAAAGTCCTTGTGAATATTTGATCCGTTTCGGCCTCCACTTGTCAATAATCCATAAGCTCCAATGCGCCAAGACACTGCTGCTGCTGTCTGTCTGTCTCCTCTTCCTCTCCTCTCTCCTCCTCCTCCTCCTCTTCCTCACCTTGCTGATGAAAAGAAGCTGCTGGACTATGGCTGTGCCGCCTCTACTACTCCAGAAACTCTGTGGAGAAGAAGTGGAGGAAGAAGTCCGGGTCCGGCTCGTAGTCCTCACGCGCTCTTCTGGTGCTTCAGCGTCTTCTTCTGCCGCGCTCGAGACGACCGACGGCCGGTGGGACGCAAGAAGGTGCACCGACTATCTATACCCAACCAGCAACAAAGTGGGAGCAATTAAACAAAACACCTGTTCCGATTAGCACCTTCAAAATAAAAGACCCAACCAACATCGCAATTAAGCGCACCACTGCCCTACATGTTACTGCTTCTCTCCTTTCCCCATATAGAACAGCACTTTCTTACAATATGCTCTTTTCATTTTCTTATGTTTTTATTCATTAATTTGAACATTTTACTTCATTTATTAAGAGGACACTTATCAACGCATTTTGACAAACAGCCAAATAAATGTTAAAAGAAGAATAAATGTGAATAAATTTAACATTGATATTAAAATCATAATATCATCATCATAGAATCGTATGTGATTATTTATGTTTAGGCCTATTAACTCATATTTCCAGGATACAAAGACACGTTTCAATTATAAAAAATATATATATTTAAAAATATAGCCTACATAAAATTGTCAGTTGATTGTCAAATGTTTAGCAAAGTATACATACATATGGGTTTGCTGTCTGTACCAAAACCAAATACTTACAATTAACTTTTTTGTTTAAGCAACCAAGAGCTGTGCGATCTTCTCTCTTTTGTTCTGAAGGAAAAGGTTACATCCGGTTTGCCCGTGCAGCTTGACGCAGTCCTACTAACTGGAGCTGCCTGCAGACACGTGGTTCCCACACCGTCAGTATCTGGACTGACTGGATGTGAACCGTAACTGGCAACATTTGGGGAGGGGGGCGGCGGCGAGATGGCGTCACTAATACAGGAGACCTCCACATACGTGTGTCCTCCTTTACTTCCGAGCGCTCCTTTGCACCAGTGAGGCATCACTCCGATCAAACATCTGGCAGGTGAATGCTGCCTTTTCTATCGGCACGCACCTGTTGCATGACTCGAGCGTCACACTGGGTGTTGTAGTCAGTTCGGCTGGCATGAAATGGTCTAAGAAACTACACCTAATCTGAATTAAGGTCTTAGCCTTGCTTGTTCCTGTCGCATTTGCCGGTGGTGGAAGGACCGTGAAACACCTGATGAGGTTATCAGAGTTGAAATGTTGTTCCCTTGGTGTGTTGTGGTGTGTAGGAGCTCGGTTGCAGACGCACTCACCCGGAGCTGAAAACACTGCAGTGGTTTCAGCAGAGCGAGCTGGCGCTGTCCGTGGTGCTGAATCAACATCAGCAGCTCTCACACACACACACACACACACACACACACACGCGGGCGAACTCATCAGTGACACTTTCATTCTCCTAATGACGTGCACGTGAGCTCCTGGGAGCGTATTAACAGCGTCAGTGACATCTAAACCGATTAAACAAACACAACACAAAGCATATTCTGCACAGAGAAATCCCGAAAAAGAAGAAAATGTATTCACTCTCAACAATAACAGGAAGTTATATTGTTTACTAAAAGACTAATCTTTACCAGGAAAGAGCATGGATTGCTTTATGGCATCAGGTGCTGTTTTGTTAGTGCAGATTATGGAAAGAGTGAAGGGTGAATGGGAAAAAGAACTCGGGTTAATAAAGATAACCAAGATGAAGAGCATGTGGCTCGATAAGTCATCACAGCATCTATCCAAGAAGGGTTTATATGCGATGAGAAACAACTCGTTTACACTTTAATGACCAATTACAGGCAAACACAGAACTCCCAGGAATAAATATCACTCTCGGCTGCATCGACAAATGAGTGCAGGATAATGGTCCTCACAGCCAGCCACGTCTCCTGCTCATCTAGTCTTCTATATTGTGACATTTAGATCACAACAAGCACCCCCCCCACACACACACACACACACACACACACACACAGTCATTACTACGCCTGGCAGATTTCTTTTTTTCCACACTCTGTTCATGACTTGGATTGTTTCGTAGAGCTCAAGGCTGCAGCATGGGGTTGCTGTCATCAAGGGGCAAAATATTATCCGTGTGCACCAACACAGGCCTCTGCTTCAGCTCGCTAAGCACACAGCCACAGCTGCATGTGTGTGTGTGTGTGTGTGTGTGTGCGTGTGTGTGTGTGTGTCACAAAAGGAAATGAAACGAGTGAGTGTGCAGGGACACAGAGAAAGAAGGTGTGGGAGGAAGAAAAGACTGCAATCTGAGAGTGAGCCAGTGGGAATTCATGAAAAGCAAATGAGGTCGTCTGTACTTTTTCTGTGAATGTATCATCAGCGTGTCAATGTGCAGGCTACACGTCCCACCAGGGAGCCCTGATGTCCACACAGCAATGTATTCCTTTACTGAGGATATTTGCAGCCTATAAATAAACAACTACAGTCCTTTACTTGTTAGAATTAACCAGAAAAGAGGAAAAACCTTTACACAATTACACAGAAATGACCTACAAGAAATAAAAAGAGATTATTAAAAGTACGTAAGTGAAGTAACTTTACTTTACTTTACCAGCAGAAGAAAACGTAACCACGGCAATACAAATACAAACACACACTTTAAAGCACACTGCGCACACACACACACACACACACACACAACACGTTTCTAGACGGCCTCCACCGTACGCTCGGTTTTAGTACTCACTTGTCCGAACGTCCTCCCGTGAGTCCTCCGCAACCAACATTTCTGCTCGTTCATTCCCAAATGTAACGTTAACTCCTCATACACCCTGCATACACCTGTTGCTCACGTGACCACGCGGGCGTGTCTGATTTGGGCCACGCGCGTGCTCAAACACACCTGGAAGAAGGGAGTTCGAATCCCGCGTGAAACCAAAACACAATGTTGAATAAGTTAAACTTTTAACTCATGTACGGCCTACGTGACTAACTCATTAGTATTTATGATTGGGAATTATTATCCCGATTTACAAGGCTTCATATTTAATGTGATGAGAATGCCAGAACAAATGACAAATAAATAAAAACTGTTGTTCTGGACACATCAAACCCAGACTGGTAAACATATTTGGTCTTGATTCTGATTGGTTTTCTTTCCTTAAGAGCTAATTGTAATTGTAGAATTTGAAGTAGAAAGCGTTCACTCAACACGTTTAACTCATTTGAACTAGAGAAGCTGCGACTGATGGTCAACCAGAGTCTTGAGAATCTAATCTTCATCATTTAAACCTATATATTCTGCCTTTGTATCATCCCTGTATCAAGAGCATCCCAAATGATGCAGCACATCCAAGCCCATCTAAGCCGATGAGCCCAGATCTATGTGGTATGACTCCACCTGCTGGCTGCCAAATGAAATTACAAGTACATGGTGCGCTAGTGACTCCTGCAAGATCTTTTATCATTTTTAGATATTAAAATGTTTATTTTTATCTGCAGCATCAAAACATATAAACCATCGAAACATATACATACATGACTTTTGCAAATGTGCATTTTATAAACGACTAGCGTCACTTAAACTTGTGAAGTCATAATAAAGGGACATTTACAGTTTTGGTTTAATAATCATGATTTATAAATGTTTCTGACTGAGTTTGGGCTAACTGTGTTTTCTACCAAAAATTCTGGACACGATCAATGAAAAAAAAAGACATGTCTTTAACTTTTTTCCCCCATTTAGAACTTTAGACCAACTTCATGTTTCTAACTGTTGTTTAAATAATGGCCGGAGGGGGGCAGCAAAGCGCACCATGCCTCGTCTACTCTGCCGGAAATGAAGAAGCCGAAGAAGACACTCGACGCAGTCCTCAGGCTGATCTACTGTTGACAACACCGGGCGGACTGTCTCAGTCGGGTAACTTTATACCGTTGGTTTGCATATTGTAGACGTGGATGTTTCTCTGTAGTAACAATGTAATTAAACATCGCCGTGTGTCTGTCTGTCTTTTCTCAGTTGTCTCGTTGTCATGGAGCGATGCTTTAGGTAGGAAGAGCACAGGGAAGCGCTTAACTAAGCTACTAGCTTCTCTTGTTTACCATATGTTCAGTGCCAGTTAGCTTGCTGTCGCCTTACTAAATGGCTAAAATGATTTAATTTTTTTACAACACGCATATAAGAGAGCC
This sequence comes from Nannoperca obscura, assembly GCA_036024295.1. Lineage (NCBI taxonomy): Eukaryota > Metazoa > Chordata > Actinopteri > Centrarchiformes > Percichthyidae > Nannoperca > Nannoperca obscura. The sequence continues at coordinate 50,386 of JAVQJL010094133.1, forward strand.
TTTGAGTAAGATAACGCAGGTTTTGCTTGCTGCTGATGATGACAGTGTTGTGTTGTGGCTCGCCCGGGAGGAGAGAGGACGCTACGCCAAACTCCATTCAAAAAATAAGCAAAATAAACACCTCTGCTTGGCAGCTACAAGACATATGTGGTCATAAATGAATCAATGGCTTTTCTTAATCTTTGAGAGTCACGTTAGAACTTCTAGAGTTTGGCAACTATTTATACACAACTTATTCAAACAAAACGAAACTGTATGTCCATCACTTTGAGATCGTGCAGTACTTTGCAGTAATGTGGAGCTATATGACCCTGTATCACTTGAAGTGAACAGTGAAGTTGGCATGTATCCCGAACTGAAGGGCGGATTTGTTTAAGGAAAGTCATGGCTGATGTGTCACATCCGCATATAAGCAAGAATACATTGAATTGACAGGTTTTGTGTAGAGCCTGGCCAAATATATGAACCATAAAGCCTCGCTGTAATAGATCACGTGCTGCTTTGACTGCATGCCACATATCATTTGCATGCATTTCTCTCAGAGTTGAAGAAAGTCCGTTTCTTCATCTTCACACATGGATTACATGTATGTTATTCTGAGTGCACCTGTCTATGTGTGTTTACATCTGTCCAACATGTCTGCTGCTGGTTTGTAAAGACGGGGGGGGGGACTAAATGTTCCATTCATCCATGACTGCCTCTCATCTCGTCCTTTGTGAAGTGTCAGCAGGGATGATTCTGCTCCCTGCTCCGCACCTCCTCCAGCATCGCCTCCTCCTCACGTCCTCCCCTTTCCTCGCCACCCCCCGCCTGCCCCTCCCTCGTCTCCCCTGCCTGCCCTGACTCCTCCTCCCCCCCGAAAAGGAAGGCTGAGCTTTGCGGGTGCGATGGTGGACGTCAGTAAGTGGCCCCTGTTCTCCCTGCTGAGCACCGAGGAACTGGCCACAGTTCGGCAGGCCTGTGTCTTTGGGATCTCGGCCAACGAAGCCATCTACATCACACACGGCAACGAGGTGAGCGGCGTGTGTGTCTACATTTAAACACTTTAAAGTATTATTTCTTTAAATGCTTTTAGCTGAGTTTAAAAGTTAAAGCAAGTAAGTGTGTGCAGGTGATAAGACATTGTTCGAGAAGGAAGGAAGTGGGCAGGATGAATGAAACGGCAGGATATCACGTTGCAACGCGTTTGTTTGTACCGTTACTGGCAACAAAAGAAAAAAGCTGACTTTTGAGTTAAGCTCTCTCTCTCTCTCTCTCTCTCTCTCTCTCTCTCTCTCTCTCTCTCTCTCTCTCTCTCTCTCTCTCTCTCTCTCTCTCTCTCTCT
>JAVQJL010094143.1:0-18155 GCA_036024295.1 Nannoperca obscura
GTTTCTACCTGTTAAAAGGGAGTTTTTCCTTGCCGTTGTCGCCTAGTGCTTGCTCATGGTGGGAACGTTGGGTCTTTGTGTGTGTGGAAGTTGGTCTCGACCGGCTCCATGTGATTGAGTTCCCTGAGATAACTTTGTTATGATATGGCGCTATATAAATAAAATTGAATTGAAATTGAATTGAATATGCCATCAAAAACTGGATTTAGATATGCAGACTATCTTGTGGGGGGTGGGGGTGAAACTCTAAAGAAAGGAGGAAAAAGAAAGCATGCAGCCACAGGGTTGGCATCCAGACGTGTCACTTTGTCAAGCTGGATGGTTTCTGAGGGAGGGGAGAGAAAAAGTGCCGCAAAGGCGTGTTCTTCTCCAAGATGAACAGATGGCAGAGTCTAAGTGTGGAGATTTGTTTTATATCTCCATCCCATGTTGTGGTGCAGTAGATGTGTGCTTCCGCTTTCTCCCCCACCCCCTACTTCTTCTTCTTCAAATGTTATCTTAAAGGATAACGGATACATGTTGCAATGTTTAAGCTAATGAGGAGTGGGTGTTTCTTTGTCTTCCTCTTTATTTCTTCTTCCCCTCTCTCCCACTGACACATCCTCTTGCTTTCCATTCTCCCTCAAACCCACGCTTGGAGCGGAAACCTATATGCCAAACAATTATGAAACACAATTTGGAGCGCTGCTTGCAGCCTGGGTGGCCGTCTAAAACACAGCTGACTGTAGAGTTCCCGGCAGCTACTGACGCGCAGCAACGACCGGCAAAATAACATAAAGCTCGAGGAGCTGGAGATGATCTCAGGTCAGTGCACAGCTGCCTCTCGAGCAAAGTGAAGACAAACAGCCACAGTTGTGTGTCTGCAGGGATGATGGAGAGTCAGTCGGTCGGTCCAGAGCAGAATCCCAACAACAAATTCCCTTTGTTTCATTTTTTCTTCTAAATTCGTTGAGTTCTGGTTAGCCCGCAACTCTACACTGAAATGAATGCCAACATGGTGGCTGAGGAAGAGTCAGCTGATCATCAGTCTTCTATAAAACAGGTCGATGATGAAGATGATGGTGGCCATGTATCTCATATCAACTACATCTATAATCTGTTTTATGTTTAATGTTCAGGTCTGTCCTGAATTATGTGTTTGACTTGGCTGCAACACGCCAGCATGCTACTATGTTAACTCCACGTTAAAATAATACACTGCACATGACAAATGTTAGGATAAGCTAACGTGCTAAGAGCTAATATTAGAGCAGTAACCTAATAATAATAATAATAACCAAATAATGTTAGCATTCATCTCCAAGTACTTAAAACGGAGTAGAAGTTAGCTTCAGCTGTGGAGCTGAGCCTGACGAGTCTTAATGTCCTGAAACAAGCACAGTGCAAAAGATGACAACATGTCCTTCCTTTCTTATAACCAATGAGTTTAAAAAATAACAAACTCAATTAGTCAGGAACATTACTGTACATTTGGTTTGGTATTTTTAACAATGCCCAGTTTTCTCTCACAGTCTAATAAAGACACCTGACTTACTACCATATTGAACAAGTTACTTCTTCATGGAAAAACACTTTTGACCTTATTTTCTCAGCCCGAACAGCTTAATGAAAATAAGACCCCGACAAAAAGCAGTGTTTGCAGCCACATTGTTCCCTCCTCTAATGTCAACCCACGGCGCCTTCACACAGAGAGTGTGTGGAGCAATTTGAAGTGTTGAATAATTCTGCTGAAAGTCAGGAGCAACAATAACTGCTGCTTTATTCTCCTTCCAAGAAAACTGGAAAATAACTCGTTTGAAAAGAACCTACGACGACAACAACAACAACAACAACAACAGGAAGCCCCCCCCCAAGTTCATCATGCTCACAAAGGCTTGATAAAGCCAGGAGAATAAATGGTGCTCAGCTTCTGCTTTATGCGTTTTTAGAGTAGACTGCAGACGAGGCTATGGGCTAAAATGACAGGAGATGTGATGCTTTTTGACTCCTCACCTGCCGCCAACATCTCTCCTCTGGCAGGATGACAACACACAAGCCCTCAGATGTCCACATGAAATAACTACTTCAGGAGTCCTGTCTTGAGCTTGTTTTAAACATTGTGAATGTAAAATCGAGCAAACACAAACATATAATGAAGTAAACTTGGAAGCTTGTGCTCTGGTTCAGATTTAGGGAGCATGCCTAAAAACCAAAAGCTTCCAAACTAGTTGGAAGAAGAAGCCAAATAAATTCCCAATAACCCGCAGCCTGGGAGAGCAACCCTCGCACCTGTGACCAGGTAAACTTTCCACACAGTCGTTAATGGACACGGCGGCTGTTGTTTACTGAAGACTCCCCACAGAGGAGACTAGCTGACCCATGTCTGCAACCAGTGAGTGGTACAAATGGCAAACATCTCTTGGAGTCATTATTTATGCAGGAATGCCCTTGGGAGTCTTTGCACTTGTTTACACAGTCACGGCACAGTCCATTCATGACGGCTCCGAGTAAATGAGCCGCTTGCTACCAATTTGTCCTGGACGACGAAGCTTTGGGGCTCTACTAACCACAGTTACCTTGGGGTGTGTGTGATTCTGTGTGTGTGTGTGTGTGTAGGGTTATGGAAAAGAGGTTAACGCAGCACTACTGTGCTGTTGGGAACCGACCTGGAACTACGGACACAGAAGTCCCAAGGGTGTTAGGAAGCACAGTGTCCCATTTGGAAATAAATGAGCGAGTGTTTTTTGAAGAGAAACGTTGTGGACTTTCACCTTTGAAACGGGCTGTTTGTTTGCCCGAGGACGAGGACGCTGGTCAGAGTTAGCGAGCAACACCTCCCCCATAAAACCAAAACCAAGACAGGAGGCTGAGCTCAAAGGCAAACTGACGACAAAGTGAATCCACCGGGAGTTTCAGGGAGTTCTGAAAGTTTCAACAGTGGCACTCGAATGCAAAATGAACGACAGGTGTGTCTGTTTTAAAGCAGATCACTTCTTGTGTCGTGTGGACTGAACGATCCTTTTGATCTTTCCAGTCATAATCCTAAAGCTTTGGTGACGTTCTTTGGTTACTAATATAACCAGTGATGCAAATGCAAGAGCAGTTTATACCTAAAGGTGCCTGAAACGATCCTTGAGAAGCTTTATCTTCAGAAATGTTTACAGTGCAACCAAACAAACTCACATCGTCAGTATGTTTAAGGTTTGTATCCAAGATACGATGGCGGCCTCCACCACTGACGATGAAAACTATACATAGAAAGGTAATTACAGAATGTAAATGCATCGATGGTGATAGCTAGAAAAAAACGATGGGATATGATTTAATGATTTTCTTAGGGGTTAAACTTTAATTGAAAGTAGCTGTACCACATTGTAAGTATACTTCAGGATCAGAACGTGCTTAAAATATCACAAATAATAAAGTATAATAAAAAAAATAAGGGGAATTATTATTGGATTATTTGACATGTATTCTGATGCATTAATGTGGAGGAAACATTGTAGTGATGTACCTGGTCGAGGTTGAACTCATCTGCACAATCTTCTATATTTCTATACTGTTCACTTCCTGTATAACAACACACGGTGATTTCTATGATCATTACAGGTTTATACAATCTTATGTATGTAACTATAGCTGGAAAATAAGCGTAGTGGGGTAAAAAGTACAATATATACCTGTAAAATGTAGTGGAGTAGCAGTTTAAAACAGATAAAATGAGAATGAATTGTAACATCATGTACGCAATGTCAAATTTACAGAAACAGACACAAGATAGAGGGAAAAATAACCTTTTCTGAGGAACTGCTCAATTATATTTAAATTAAATATATGCACATTAAAAAAAGAATAATACAGCAACATTTAGAACATGAATACAGACTCTGAATCCTCGTCAAGTTTGAACAAATTAGCTTCAAATTATTAGTAAAAAGTGACAAAGTGAGTAACTTCTTATGACATATTGTGACTAAATCAGAGATTGTATGTCCTTTTAATAAAACAAAACCTTTTTTTTATATGTTCTTAATTCAACTGGCAGCTTTTGGCATTTTCAGTGTCACTTTACCTCAACAGAGTGAGGGTGGAGGTGCAGTTTCCCTTTAGGTCTCAATTTGTGTGTTTGTGATTGAAAAAGATGCAAAGAACCAAACAGCAGAGGATTCAATTAAGCAGCAAAATATTCAAGGCAAATGACTCCCCCTACAGTTTCCAGGGTCTCTATCTGCCAAACAGTGAAAAATGGAAGAAATGTGGTTAACGGGGAGGCAGAGCGGCAGATAGAGAGAGAGAGAGAGAGAAAGAAGCGATGGGATAATTTAACAAGCTTCCTCCTAAACCACTCCAAAACCTCCAGAGTTTAATTGCTGGGAGGCAACATTATCCCTAGCAACACTGTGTCTGTCTCTTGGCTGGGATACGGTGGGTACCTGCTGTATCCACTCCCCACACAATACAGCGCCCACTGAGCCATATAATCCTCTCAGGCCCTCCTCTTCTGGAGAACCACATTCAATCCCGTTGTGACACGAGAAAATCCTCCTCTTCTCCATTTTTTTGTCAGGGTACGTGCTTCAAATAAGCCCAATCAGTAGGCGCCGTTATGTGTGCACAATGCTACAGGGAGCCGTGCAGGAAGGGAAGACAGAGAGGAAGAGTTAAATGAAAGGACGTTTGATTTGCTGCTGTGAAATTTGGGGCTACTTTCCATTCCTCTGCGGAGCTCCCTGGAGCAGCCATATTTCTGTTTATGTTTAAATGTGAATCAGTCGGATGGGCTGTTGGGTTCCTGCTGAATCATCCTACACTCCCATCAGAAAGCGCAGGGTTACTTTTGAACCGGCTGCCTTGTCGGAGAAAACAAGAAACTAATGCCGCTTTCTTCCTGACTCCTCTTTCAAGTTGCCCTTGAAAAGAAAATTACAACGGCGGCTTTGATGCGCGGTCTGACATGCTTCTTCGAGATATTCTCCGTAAGTGCAGACACATACTAGATTATCATTCCAATGAGTGTGTCCTGGTGTCGTTTAACTGTCTGCATATAGAACAAGCTGACAAGAGGAAAGCATTTTCAACACTGTGCAAACAGTGGATCATTACACTAAATGGCAAAAGAAGAAAAACTGTGTTTTTTAGATGTCCAGTGGTTTGTAACTTAACTCAAAATGGCACTCAGAGACCTGCTGAAACATCTTTTAATTAGAAGATGAGCTAAATAATGAGAAAGTACAGAGGCAGCGGAGTGAAAAAGATTTCTATGTTTTATTAATTTTACTTTTAGGTCATCGCAGTCGCAGTAAATTACTTTCTTTACTCTCGGAACAAAAGTAGTTTTAGTTTTTCTGCTTTTATTAAATGCTAAAATGCAAACTGCTACTGATTTCTCCTGTTTCTGGTCATTTTATTTCTCATGTTAAACTGTCATACTGCTGAAATACTGTATTGATATATAGGTTCAAATATTAAGTATGTATTTTCTGTGTATATTTTCCGTAACTATTTAGATTTAGGAGGGTTGTATTGCAAACTTTTTCTGTATATTGTATATATTTGTTCAACAGATTGTCGTCTGTCATATTGGTCCTGTCTATATTTCTTTCACTTTCTCACTGCTACAACATGAAGATGTATATGTAGAGCATGCGTGAGTCGTCCCACCTGTCAGAGGTCCGAGCTGTTGGTGTTGGGGAAGGCAGAAATCACTTGTTGCTGATGCTGAGAGTGATGTCGAACGTCAGAGCCACCATTTACCGGTAATCAGTAACTGTAAGAAAGAAAAGAGTTAGTTAAATTAGTTCAGTATCCGGCAAGAAACTACTATTTCATATGTCTTCAGTCACAAGTAAATAGTGCATTTGTTGGGGTCTATTTTCAGCGGCGGATGAATCCACATTTGGTGCTCGTGTGAGTATTTGGGGCAGCAGGAACAACATCTCTCCGGCTCAGAGGAAGAGGATCCATCAGGCATATGTTGGGTCTTTTAATGGGATTTGTTAACTATAAGAAAGATGAAGAATTTCACTCATCCTATAAAGTTCTCACATGTTTCAGGTTGCTAATGATGGGATATGATATCTGCACCGGGTTCGGAGCGGTTGTACTTTAATGTCACTGCAACGTGAAAATCTTTCACTGCTGTAAGAAATAAGATGGTGAGGTGGAAGGTTAGCTCATAATCCATAAAAGATAGTTAAGCTTGGCCACGCTGGCATCCAACCCTTATGAAAATTGAAACAGGGCCTTGGCACGAGCACAGAATCCAACAAATCAAAACTGCGAGGGTTCCTCTCATTAGCAGTCGGGCCGCGGAGGCTGTTCCTGAAATATTTTTGACAAAAATGTGGTCATCTGCTCGACTCCCACCTGCTGCTTTATCTTTCAGGGATTTGTAGCATCATGGCGGCCGTAGTGTTTGCCAACACAGCGAGTGATTCAAGTAACATTAGATTATATAAATTGTCAGTAATGAGGCACCGGGGACAGCATCTGTGATCCGCAGAGGTCGACCAAAACATTCTGCTTCGCTGCCGAATAAAATGCATCCTGAGTGCAGTTTAACAGCCTTAACATGAGCAGGTACATACAAAGAGACAAGCGGAGGTCCGAGGGGGCGCGGCACTCGTTGTAGAGGTCACACACACACACACACACACACACACACACGCACACACAATGATACACAAATAGTGCTGACAAGGGGAAAATATGAAGACTTCTGAAGCACTGTGAAATGTATGAAGAAACGGATGTGAGGGTCATTTTACTGAGCAGCACCATTAACATTGTTGCCCTTGTCTGAACTGGAGCTCAGATCAGTCACTCTCGCCCACACACACACACACACACGTGCAAAACATGTATGCACACACACACACACACACACACACACACACACACACAGCAACAGCGTTTTCTCCTCTTTCCACATTTCTCCTCTTTTTGCCCTCGGAGAAGGAGAGGTCGACATTTTAACTGCAGCGGCGAGGAGATGGCTTCCTTTCACCTTGACGGGCGTATAATGAACATTTTTCATTTTGAGCTTAGCTTCACTTACAGAGTCAGTCAGCTATTTTCTCTTTGAACCCTCCCCCCCCTTCTTTCTGACATTTCCCTCTATGGTTTTGCCAGGATGATCTTCACAGTAAATTTGCGCCCCTTTTAAAGAAATAGGATACATTTCTGTTGATTTCTTTTTCTCAAAGTGCTCATTTCCATATAGGTCCCCGTGTAACACAAACAGGCCTGCGGTGCAGCATGAAACACAAACAATATGCTAATCACACCGGGTTTAATGGGAGCCCTGGTAGCCATGAAATCCATATCACTATTTACTTATTGTTTTGCATTTTGCCTCAGAAAAGAAAATACTGCACTTTGAAGGAAAAGTACGTCATTCCTTTCACCTAAAACCCAAAACTCAACCAGAGGCGGGGTCCGAGAGGAGGCCAGGGGTGGCGCAGGAATCTGATTGGCCTGGTCAGAAGGTAGGTTGTCTGTTAGTATCAGAACGTCTGTATTAAGAGACTCTTGTTGGAAAGTCATCACAAAGACACGTGAAACCACAGCAAACATCATTAATAATGTACAGTTTATTATTATAGAATGAGACAAAAAGACTGGGTGGGGGGGCACAGGAAATAACCCCTGATGATGTCACCTGGATGTCATCAGGGGTCTTCGTCACTCGGGTGTGAGACTTCAAATCACAGACTGTATGTGAAGATGGACGACGTGACAGCTGCTCAAAAGTGAAGCCAAAACATGTGGATCGCCCCCTGGTGGCCGGCTGCAGTACAGGTCATAAATAAGCCCCGCCCCCTCCATGTTAGTGGATGGGTCAAACAGAAAAATCTAAAAGTACACGTCAAATAAAATGTATCCAAAGACGTTTTCTGATGTTTGTTCAATTTTATTTAGTTACTTGATGCTATAAAAAGGGGGCGTGGCCTCACGATTGACAGCTGTGAGTGTGCTTGTGATTGGTTCGCGTGAGTGAGTGTGGTATAATTTTGGCTTCATTTGTTGTACAGTAGGAGGAAGTGTAGCCTCGTCATCCATCTTTAGATCCAGTCTGTTTTTAATCTCCACACAGGCAGCCCTCCGTGTCATGTTGGCGGACATTGTTGTGCATTGTTTTTAATGTTTTAATCACATTTCACATATAGTTTTCATTGTATTGTACAGAATATAGTGCAGCTGGTAGTGCAGTGTTGCTTAGGATGCTTGTGATTGACAGGAGTAGTTTTGTGTGTGCTGCAGAATGTACATTACTATCAAATGATAAACAGAACTTTCTTTTTCCAATATGTTAGACTGTGCCGCCTGACGTTTGTTCTGCGAAGCTTTGCCAAACATGGCTGTCATCCTCTCATTCAAAGTGATGGATTAACTTTACTGGCGGGAACAGAAGAGTGAAAAACTCATTGTATTGCGTCTTATAAACTAAGATTAGAAAACCAAAACCATGCCCATGCCTGAAAGATAAAAGAAACCCGTCAAAACCAAACAGAACCTGCAGGAATGATTAATTATCCCTAAACCCAGAGCCTAACTGTAAACTAACCCGTAGATGGAGTTTAATGCACACATGCAACAAACCAAAAACCCAAACTTGCATTCAAAAGGCTAGCAAAACAAGACCACATGTAACACACACACACACACACACGCACACACACGATGCCCACATCGGGGGGGTGGGGGGCGCTGGCAGGGTTCGTTCCAAGACAGCTGGTGAAAACCGGGTGTGCTCTGGCTGCTAGAAAGAGCAGATTCAGGTGACATCTGTGCCTCCTGTTGCAGCGCAATAGTAGAAACACTAAAAGTGAATTACAACATTAATGATAGTGCTCTGCAAGCTGTCGTTCCATATTACGCATCCATTATTCCTCGCATGGGTACTCAGAGGCATCGTGAAGGAATAGGGGCCCGCCGCCACCTCTACAGAAATGCCACCTCGCTGTGAAAGGGAGCAGTTGTTGAAAGGATTGTTGGTTTATAGAGTAACACCTTCCACCGCTATACCATGTCACCACATGGCACAGTGCTGACTGCATGACTGATTCTCTTTCTCTCTATTTCCATCCCTCACTTCATCTTCCAAGCAAGCAACCTCCCACCCCTGACACCCCCACCTCCTCCTCCCTGCACCGCCACCGCTATTTCAGACAACATTTGTTTGATCTTGCCGCCCTCTACAGCTGAATGAAATCAATCTGGGAGAGATGTCATGTGTGAGCAGAAATGATTGGCCACAAGAATAACATGTATTTGAGAGCATGGAGCTCGTGCCCTCTGCCTCACCGCCTGTGAGGCTGGACGCGTGCGTCCCGGCACGTGCACGCACGCAAACACACCGCGGAGGGAGCGGCCGGCGCACACAGACATCTCCGAGCTGTCACCCATCCCCAGACTTTCAATAACTTCAAATCCCCCGAAAACCTGGAGAATAAAAGCAGAGTCGATCACTCATAGCTCCCTTCACTCGGCTCTTCTCTTCAGGGAAATAACAGCCGAAGGAGAAAAACAAAGTCAGGATCCCATCCTCTCCCGCAGAAAAGCACCAGCATCCCCGGAGGACATGGGGAGAACACTTCTTTCATCATTCTGGTTAACACATAATAAAAATAAAAAAAGGTTCATTTAAGATGTTGTGACACGAATCGCACGCAGGTATAAACCAACTGTATGGGGGGGGGAGGGGGGGGGGGGGATCAACGGTAATCAAAGGTGGATTTTTAAGAATAAACATCTAGATGAGAAAGAGGAGTGGGTGGAGGTGGAGGTGGAGGTGGCATCACTAACGCAGCGACGCAGCGTCTACAGGTTTCTACAGGAGTGTGTGTGTGTGGTTTGGATTGGTGCCCTGCAGGATCGAACGGCGGGCGTTCCCCCCCGCACATCCAACCGCAGCTCGGTGCCGCTGACTGGCTGTGATTTCTTCATTCAGGAGAGAGTGCCGCCAAATGTGTCGTACTTGAAGTGTTTTACAATTACCAGCTGATTATATCAGCAGCATTAGCATATTAAAAGAAAGACTACTTGAACACAGAGATAATGACTGAGTGTTAAAAATAATTTCCCCACTCATTATCGACGACCGACAGAGATCTGGGAAAGGAAATGTCGATAAATACCCGTAAACCTTTACTGTGTAAATAACAACAATTAGGGAGAAATGAGATCAGGCTGTGTTGGTGAAAAGGGAGATAATTCTAATTAAAAACTTGCAGATATCTGGGGAAGAAAGCATAAATCTGTGCATCTATCCACGGGAGAGAATTATTATTCACTCATGTGTGGAAAAAGCTTTGTGTTGTTTACAAGGTGTCACTAAACCAAATCACTACTCTTTCATTTCAATATCAGGCAGCCGTTTTGTGTAGTGTTCCCATCACAGTGAAAAGGTTGGATAAAATGACTTCAATACTTAATAAAAAAGAACTTTATGTTTAGTATGAACGCCTCTATATGAGACGTATACGTCCATAATGTCCCTGTTGGTTAGTTTCTGCTTCTGATTGCTGTTCGTCTGCAGTTTGTGCAGGATTACGGTTTTTAATTTATTCATTTGGGCAAAAAAATATGACGTTTCTTACACATTTGCATTCTTTTATTCATGAGAAATGCTGCAAAGTGTCGTCCAACCACGTCACCTTTTTCTAACCACGGCTCTGTTATTTTTTGATGAAGATATTTAGAGACTAATTATCAAGTGACTGTTTATCTACCAGCCCAAAACCTAGTTGCACATCGTCTACATTGTAAGTTAGAGCAGGTTAATGATTGGTCGGTAAATGTTTGGTGTAAAATATGTTATTTAATCTTTATATAATCAGGCAAGAGAACAAACAACATGCACAGGATCACGAAGGAATTAAGAATCATACAGAAAGGTCAGATAATGAACCACATGTGTGCGTATGTATGGGATGTTGAAGGTTAAGTACTTACTGGATCGTGTGTTTACTAGATTTAAGTGAGACGGAGATGTGAGCAGAGCTTTATAAGTGAATAACATGAGATCTGTGGGTTCACGTGTCTTAGTCATTTGCTGTTTTTGTCTTGAAAACCAGCCAAAGCTTTAATCACTGCGATGCTGCTTGCTCATGCTGGAGCTCCGTCCTTCATTGCTGAGCAGCTGTAAATGCGCGCGGACGTGAAGGAGACTGTGAATGTCATGAAATTCATCAGGCCGCGAGTTTTTTTTGTTCAGCGTGAGTTTTTCACAGGCAGAAATCATTAAGTTATTAACATTTATCAACAACTTTCACAGCCTCCCTGCAGATGTGCGATGGCCATTTTGTGACTTCTGCCGCTTTGAAGTATTGTGATGCCTTCAAGTACTGTGAAATATTTAGTTAGGAAGATTTCTACCCACCTCGTTTCCCCAGAATTCTGCCACCACCAGCTCTGCTAATCAATAAACACTTATCTTGCCCTTTCATCCCTTGTACACATATCTCGCTGTCTGACCAAACTGGCAAATTTGTGCTCTTAATCAGCTTGCCAGCCTTGTCTCCTCACTGGAGGCTGGCGACACGCTTCCCTTCCCCCTTAATTCCCCGGCTCTCAGCAGACAGGCGCGCTGATTAACATGCACGCCCAGGTAGGAGCTCCCTCCAACACAACCCCGCTGCCCACCAGGTCCACACACCATTATCCCCGCTACTCAATAGCACCCATCTCAATGCACATCTGTCGAGCCGCCGCACCCCCGCTTCTTGATTAGCTTTACAACTTTCCCCCACTTCTGGACGGGAAATGAGGGATAAATTCGTGGCCGGTGTGCAGACAGAACGAGAGAGGGAGACAAAGAGAGAGCAGGACATTTGCTGAATGCTGAGATGGAAGATGAAATCGAGTGCGTGTTTGTTTTGTATGTGTTTGAGGGGTGTTGGTGGCGGTGCACAAGATCCACATTAATTCCTCTCATGTCCTGGGCCCCAGCATCGGCGGGAAACCCCGTCCTCCACGCCTCCACGCTGCCATGCTCTCCACCCGAGGGATGCAGCCCAACCAGCACGTGCCTTATCTTATCAGCTTTTTTAGTTGCTCTTCAAAAGATGCCTTCTGATTCCCACCCCTCTCCATCGTCGTCGGTCCGTGTGACGGAGACGAAGGCGGCGTCTCTTACGTCTGACTTGGTGTTGCGGCTAATGCTAATCGGCTACGCTCTCTTGTTATTCCACCGCGGCGCGTTTGTCAGCGTCTCGAAAAAACAAACCAAAGGAATGAGACAGTGAGAAAGGAGTGGCATCCAATTAATATGAAATTGTCTCCAGAAGTCAATACGGTTTTAGTTCCACTCGAGTGTGTCTAACTGCGCAGAGTAAGGCTAATTATAATCCCATGGAGTATTTATACTATTTACGCTTTGCCCCTGTCATTACTACAAGCTGTAATCCTCCGACCCGTGTTGTCTGCATGTGTTGATGAGCCTTATGCCAGTTGCCAAAAATACTTGAGCTCGTTTCCCATTCCTGAGGGCTCCGGCAACTGTTACATGCACAAACAATGTGAAAATAATCACCGTTACTATGGCGATGAGCATACAATATCATACAATATCAACAATATCATAATCAGTGCTGCCGTCAAGGATGCAGTTTCAATCCAGAGGGGCAGAGGTTGCAGCGGAGAGAAGAACAATGAGCTATTTTAGTCAACCTGCTATTCCACATACATGGCAGCTTCATTAGAAGTACCCACTGCGTGTATAACCTTCTGCAGGCCTCCTACCAACCATCTCCACTATTAGAAATACTAATCTCCTATGTGTATTTCACCCTCCATCCTTCCTTCCATCCAGCAATTATGCCCCCCGCCATCAAAAGCCATCAAAACAGTAATTTCACTTTTTCACAGGCAGGCTTTTCACATTTCCTTCTGTGAAAGGCCTGAATCATCCCCTTATCTCCATGGCTATTACACAGTGTGCATGAGAGTGAAAACAATGGGCTCTGCGTGATGAGATCATGGCACTTCATTTCTCCGAGGCCACTCCGGTAGACACAAAAGACAAATCCACCAGCAGCAAGGAGGATGGGGACGGCGAGGGGCCGAGGATTTCTCGGTCACTGAGCCCAGGGCTGTGAGACGGGTCATCCCGAGTAATAAGAGAGAGGAGGAGGAGGAGGTAATGGTGGCGAAGGGGCCCACAGCCTCGATGGAGGCTTTTGAGGCCCTGAAACCAAGGTCAGTGACAGGAACTCAAAGGCTGACCCTTTTACTCCTGCTTGTGTTCAGATCGAGCGCCGCCGCCGCCGTGTGAGCGCTGGGTGGCTCGCGTGGCGTCTTGCAGAGAGAGAGAAGGAGTGCTCGACTGAAGACGATACCGCAGAGTGAAGTGACAGGCCGGGGGAGAGGGGGGGGAGGCTGCAGTTGCAGGAAGAGACTGCTCACTAGTGACGGCAGGTCTGAGATCAGGAGTGTCTCCGCTCGCTCTGCTTTCTTCTTCCTTTTCTCTCTCGATCTGTCCGAATTCCAGAGTTTATCCTAAAGGCCCTGAAAAGGGTGTTTTCTTAATGAGCGTCTTCCTAAATGTCAGTGGTTCCCAAACGCTTTGGCTTTGAAACAAAGACACCACAGGTTGCATGTGTCTGCTGGATGTCGTAAGTTTAACTGGAGCATTTTCTATTTGTTTCTTTGAGCTTTTAGAGGCTGATTCAATAAAATCACGCAGAAGATATTTGAAAATGTCTGAAGAAATAAACGGTATTTTTTCTGTTAATCATCTCGATACTCCTCAGATTTATCTACAATTATGTGCCAAAGTTAGAATAATACTGTTTTCCTCTGTAATGTACATGCAGGCTGATTTGCTGAGAGTTAAATGACTTTTATTTCTGACTTTACTTAGCTGACATCTTTTTGTGAATATACATATTTACCATTTTATTGTATCATGTGTCCAAATCTTTGGAGAATATATTATATATATATATTATAATTATCAGACCAAGTGGATTGTCCTGGTGAAATAAATCAAAAAATCATTAAAAAGACAAACTTAAAAGGGTTTAAGCCCAGTTATTACAAATCAGGTGCACATGACATCCCACATGCTTTGTTTTATAAACCCACTGATGCAGTATGAACACATATATAAGATATACCATGAGTTGTTTAAGGATCTCAGTGAAGGTCATGTCTTGCATTATTGGTGTGAGGTTTACAACAATATGCACGTAAACAGCACTTCTGTACAATCATACGTGCGTTCTATGGTTCTGCTTTTTGATGTTCATACTGTGTGGACGTCACAAAATCGAATAATTCTGAATCTGAAAATATTTCAGATGAAAGTACACATAATGTTGACATGATTTGTGGTTAAAATGCTGTTGTTGTCCTTTGAGATTTGAACCCAGAGGCTCCGTGTCGTGTGCTGTAAACCTCACATGCTTATGAGACGATCTGATTCACTGACATATTTCCCAGCCTCCATTACTGAGCCCTGTTTCTGTGTATTTAACTGTGCAGCACAAGCACACACACACACACACACACACACACACAGAAAACACATATGCACACACTTCCTCTCTATCTCTCACTCAATCTCTCTTCCTCTTTTTCTCATTGGAAAGGGGGAATCGGGTGGGGTGGAATGATCGTGTTAGGGGGTTCACAGAAGACTGACTGTTTATTATTGTCTTCGGCCCACTTAACTCTGACAGTAACAGAATGAGATGGGGAGAGAAGCGAGTGCCATTAATCACGGTGTCGGGAGGGCCTGAGCCGAGTGGAGACGCATCCATATCGCATGTGCCTGGGAGAGGAACACAAAGTGATTTTCAGGCCAGCCGGCCTCGTAGCGCCGCTGTGCAGCCTCCAAGTTCAGGCTGCTGGCGGATGAAGTGTGCAGGGGGAAGAAGTGGGCGGCTTTTCACACTCAATCTTCTTCAAATGTTCTGACACATTGCACCTACAGCCAGCCCCTGATACCAGCAGACCTAAACAAGGATCAGCACTATTTAAAACCCCCAAACGTCTCCTGCGGGAAGTCAGAGTCTCCCTGAAAGAGGGAAGTCATTAACTGCTGCCTGTATTTTGGACTTGCATCGCAGCGCGGCGCTAGCATGAGATGAACTGGATGGGATGGGGGTGCAGGCAGGCTGAACTCATGTATTTTAGAAGTGGCAACATTAGCATATTGTCGTCTCCACAAAAAAAAAAGGTGCATTCGGTCCAGACGTCAAGTCAGCGTCAGTCTGTCAGGCGTCAGTCTGAGCCGGCCCACCGTGCAGGCACGTTATGAAGCCTCGCCTCCCGCCACCCAGCTGATTGACAGCTGTGTCTCATAAGTCTCCCTCTCTATAGCAACACCAGCCGCACACCTTCCTCTGCTATCAGTGACACCCAGATGTGCCACAGCAGCTGTCTCCCAGATTATTCCTTCGCGTCTCCGAGCCGCCGTCTACATAGACAGCCGTCTAAATATTTAATCGTGCCAGAAGGCGCTGCAGCATCGCACACTTTAGCCGGGGAAATACAGTATCTCCAACTGAAGAGAGAGACTGTGAGAGATGAAAGGCGAGAGGGCACAGAGCAAGAGAGAGGAAGAGAGAGGAAGAGGTGAAAGGCTGGGGGGGGGGGTCACGACTGGGCCTGGCTGAGTTGAGTTACAGGTAAAAACCTAAGATGACAGTATATGCCACAATTGTTTGGACAAATGACAGCGGTGCAGGAACAGATGACAGGCTGCGTTTTGGATATACCCCGAGGACAACATCGGCTGACATCAAATGTCTAACAAGGCAGACAAGACCATTCTGATTTCCTGCCGTACCTTCGGGGAGAGACACGGGCCCCCCCACCCTTGAAAGTGACATTGCTAACCATGATGCAAAAATTACATTGTGTATGTGTGGATGTCTGTCTGTCTAGTCTTTGAGTTGCTGTTGCATGTGCGTGTTCATCTGAGTGTTTCATCACTGACAGCTGATCAGAATACACACAGCGCCCGAGGTACTTTCTGTAATTTTGACTCTTTTTTTTATTTTTTTTTTAAGCCTTGGCTCAGTCCCAAGCAACAGATTGCTGCTGTCGCTGGAGTTGCGCCTCACAGATGGAGCAGCATCACTTCCTGAGGAGCCTGACAGGATCAATCCAGGAGCTCATTCGCTCGCAGTCAATTAAGCCATGTTAGTTTTGACAGGAGCCACGGGCAAAATAACAGCCGTCAGTGTCTGGGAGGAAAATATTGTGACCAAACCAAAAAAATGTACTTGTTTACTGGAGGGGGGACTGACACTGCAGAGAACAGGGCTGCCGGCTGCAGGAGCTCAGGCACATGTGACGGAGAGCGACGGCTGAAGCTCAGCAACAGAGTTTCATTTGCTAGAAAACATAAAGCGCCCTGGGTGATTTAATGAACTCCAAAATGAGGACTAATCATGACCTTCATCGATTCTGATGGCATATTCGCTCCATCTGTCCAACTGGTGCGTCTGCCGTTCTCCCTCAGCCAAGATATTTCCCCCTCCGCATCTCACATTTTCATTCTTACGTGTGATATAGATCATATGAGTCGCTCATAAAGATGCCCCTAAAACGCCTCCTCTGATTCCCTAATAAACAAGATTATTCTGAAGTGAATAATACAATACAGGAAAATGAAACAACCCAGAAATCTCGGTGTGCCACCCACCGAGCGAGGAGCAGGAGCTGGTCTCTTTGAACCTATTGGAAGAAGAGTGAAAGTCTTTGATTAGGACATGTAGGTAGGTAGCTGTGGGCGATGGACTGAAAACACTTGGCATCTGCTTGCAAGTCTCCACACACCCGAGGTGAGGGACACACACACCAACACACACACACACACTCTTCCCTGACTGAGCTCGGCTTTACCCTGGGCATCATTACAGACACTACACATTCCTCCTTTGAAGGGTTATCAAGGCTCCTCATTAAAGATGTCCCTGGCTTTCTTAGTGATGTGGGCCTCCACAGGGCGTAATATACCCCCTTTAATTAGTTTGCAAACTCATTAGTTTGTGCCGGGCAATTAAATGTCCTTCCTTCAGAATAGTTTACAACAGGACAAAGGGATCCCAGGGGCTGTCAAGGAAGTAGGGCTGTAGTAGCCGAGACAACTGTCCCTTCTGCACGGGGCCAGTTATTAGGGGGCCGCAGCCCCTCTATCAGCCCTCGTCAATGCTGCTGTGCTGAGCGGCTTCTCCGGTCCATTTACTGGTTCTGGTGTATTGATAGTAAAAATAACGAATGCTCCTCCTTCACTGCCATTAATAAACGACCTGAGACGGTGGTTGCATATATAAACATACACATAACACCTGAAGTCCCCGGAGAAAACACCAAGTATGAAGGTGCAGCAAACATTTCAAGACGCTTATTCAGATCTTAGTTAACAGCGGACTTTGTTTGTTTGTTTGTTTGTTTATTTATTTGTTTGCATCCACTGCAACTGTTGGGATTTGGTTTGCATTGATCTATCCACCTGTTTGCTCTTGTTTGTTGCATAAAGTAAAGTTGTGCGCTCGCTGTAAACAAAAAAATATAGTGGGTTTATACATACATATACACACACACACACACACTATGTATATATACACACACACGCACACTATATATATATATATATATATATATATTACATACATTATATTATATACACATGTATTATTATTATATGTGTGGTCAAAATGAAGAACACTCATTATCTCGTTACAGTGGCACTTGTCAGATATGTATACTGCATATATTACGTGTGTGTGTGTGTGTGTGTGTGTGTGTATACATTTCTATTTATATATTTAGTAAATGGCTTCTTGTGAGCTGGCCCTGGTTTTATATTGAGCACGCCCCCTCACAAATTCAAACTCCAAATGTAACATCAGTTCTAGGAGATCTGGATGACATTATGTAATACCTGCTTTTCTGTTGATAATACAATAAATATAATTGATTACGTCAAACAAGCAGATTTAGTCTCAAGTGATTCTTTGAAAACATCTTTTTCTGTAGATTTCTGTTTTTGTAAATGCTTGTTTTGTTGCATCCAAGTGATTTTTTTGTGTAGCGCCTCTCATGCTGAGATGCAGAAAAGACGATTAGAAAAGTAAAACAAAAATAAAGTATGAGTATTTCTTGTATGAGTATGCTTCACAGTGACTGTTGGTATATTCATATACCAACAGTCACTGTGA
>JAVQJL010094146.1:0-21064 GCA_036024295.1 Nannoperca obscura
CAGGGTTATCTTCATTTTAGATGTCAAAAAGTATTTGCGGCTCCCAGTGTTTTCTTTTCCGTGGAAACCGGGTCCAAATGGCTCTTTGGGTGTTAAAGGTTGCCGACCCCTGGTATAGAGATACGTTTCTTTTGGTATACTATTTCTCTGATCTTTGTATTATTTGTAAAAAAACAAAACTACATAATTTTACGTCTCCATCAAACATATTCAAATGAAACCCTCAGAAGTTTAGCAGAGTCATTTGCTGGAGTAGAAGTATAATGTAGCAAAACATGTATGTAAGTAAAGTACAAAACTAAAACTACCTCAAAGTCGTACTTCAATACAATACTTTCAGTACAATAGACACATTTATTTAGGTCGAACTCTCACACTGTTGCATGACTATTAACAGGTTAACTTTAGAAGTGGCTTTTGAAAGACCCCTATTCTTCCTCTGCCTTAAGCTTATTCTCTTCTGTTAGATTTATACATAAATTATACATCTGAAGATTTGTACTGTCAGGTTGTTATGTGCTGGGTCCTCACAGGACAGGCAATTATTAGGATTGACAGGAAGGAAAAGGACTTGATTCATCAAGTTCTCGAAAAAAACCTAGGGTTCAGTATCTTGCCATGTGACATGCGGCCAGGAGGGGATCAAACCACCCACTCTGAGATTAATGGACAACCCACTCTACCTCCCGAGCCACAGCCACCCGGTGGTAATGCTGAAGAAAATATCTTGGTTGTTTCTCTCTAACAGACCAGATGTGGCATGCCTGAGGAATTCTATTAATAAAATATAAGCAAATGGGAGTGTTACCACTTAAGTTGTGAGGTATCAGTGCTACAGTGTATATACTGTGATTGTAAGCACTGATGTGTGTGAATGGCTCTCAACAATGTGTGCTGAAAACTAATTGTATAATTGCAGCTATGTAATTGTGAAGGCAGCTCTGGGGCGTCTGACCTCTATGACTCCAAATTAGGTCATTGTGAAACCATAGGTGAGCATATGTTATGAGAAATATAATAGTAAAGACTAGCAGGAAAAGACACTCTCCCCACGTAACTGCATATATTTAATAGTTGTGTACACCAAAGAGGGGTTATACGGGTGTTAGACATCAAGTGTGACAAAAAAAAACAGCACCGGCAAAACAGACGTCCTGATATACTGTATACCACAGGCATACTTTATTCCACCCCTTTATCGACATAACAGGAATGTAGGATGTATTCCACACAACTTCATGAGTTGGCAAATTATATTCTATTATTTTAAAGAGCTAGTCTTTGCTTTGGTTGCGTGTGTGTGGCGGGGTAGTTAGAGGGAATTCTAAGACTGTTTCAAGAGGGTTGCCATGAGTATTGGTATTTGTGCATATACATTCAACAGGGAGCTTCATTGAGCAAAGGCTCCACATACGGGCAATTATTTTGTAAAGCTGAGGTGTGATCCTAGCGAGTCTCTGCGTGCCTCTGGAGCACTGACAGAATCAATACATCTAAAGTAGAAATCAAACCCCAGCAAACTGAGACACTCACACACACCGCAGTGTGCATCCGCTTCTGATAAAGCGGAGCTTGGATCGGGCACTTTCACGGAGGATCCATGAGGACTTTCAGTCACACACACTTACATACATAATAACAGGCGTACACGCGTTTTCCCAGTCATTTCTTCCGTGCACATTTCCCTATCCCGTGCAGGGCAGCTGGCTTTTTTCAGATTCCAATTTATTGTGAATTACCAGCTGTCCCGCCAGTGGCCCCAGTGAACACCACAAGTGATCCTCTCTATTACTCTTTATTTATAAACTACCTCCTTTCAGATTTGCTCAGAGAAAAGAAAACACTCCCTACTTCAACAGCTAGCCAGGAGAGAGTCGTGACACTGCATGCAAGGGGCAACACCGTGAAAATGTAACAAAACAGGGTCTAAATCTCCTGTTGATCTGTTCTGTCACTATTAACAAGTTAGAGAGTAAGGGAGAAAGGAAGGCTACTACATAAGAGAGACTGAGAGAGTGTGGTTGAGAAGCATGCAACCTTCACATACTCCCTATGCATTGCTAATCATGCTTATGTTATGCGGCCATCATCTTTTATGCAAATTGTTCGAGTGTTGCAACAGTGTCTTTTGCATATTCATGCGGCAGGAGGAACATGGCACCTGTCTGCAGGCCGGCTGGTTACAGTAAATCTCTGCGTTAATGTAGAGTGTATGCAGGGAGGACAGGGTGATTATGCATGAGCAGATGAGATGCTTTTTCCACAAGTGAGACTCGGAGAGAAATGACTTAGTGAACCAACTCAACGTTCTCATGCCTGATTTTGTATTATTGTATGTGTAAATATTTCCATGCGGGTCATGCCGGGTTTATTTCCATATATTTAAATACTCATTATGCCTTATTTGCATTTAATCAAATGGAATAAATGGAAAGAAACATATCGTAGCCTAGACACTATATTGTATGCATACACACCTAGCATTTCTGCAAGCTGTGTTGCATATATAAACAAAGGTAGTTGTTTTCAGAGGGTGGGCAGGCAGTCAGTCAGTCAGTCAACCTGCCAGTGGTAAGAGCAGTCAGACACAGGTCCGGCCTGTCATGGTCTGATCACACGACAAGCAGGTTGGGGCTCGTCACAGCCATGACAGAAATGTGTCTGGATGAGGGCGACAGACTGCCTCTGTCTTCCTGTGTTTCACCAGAGCCCCGGAGCTGTGCCTCAGACTTCCCTTCGGGGGTTTCTGACGTCATGGACCACAGTTTTCACTCTTAGTACATCGAAGTGTACAATTTGCTGGCAGACAGTTTATATCAGAGATCTGTAGAGTAAGATCTTGGTAAGAAATTGGATAAAGAGGTAAACATCAGTAAAATGAAAATTAATAAACAAACAAACATGAACGCGGGGGCCTGTGTGCCATGTTTCTGCTAGTTGGAATTTGAATTTAGGTTATCGCTTGAGGGGAACAAAGAAAGAGGCACAAGAGATCCTTGATAGCACACACACATACACACATGGAGACACTCAAACACAAACAAATCGACACGTGCACGCATACACAAAATTAAAGATTTACAGACTCACACAGAAACTCACTAATTCAAAAGCACTCGCACCATAGAGCAAAACAATGGTAATATGACTTATCTAATTAAAAGCTATGCTCAGCAAATTGGACAATGCAAATTGTGAGGACAAAAAAAAGAGGATGCGTACACCCCTCCCCCTCGCAGCACTCAACTCCTCTTGCTTTTGAGAGGCATCTCTGCGTATTTCAGGGCTGTATAATTATCCCTCCGTTCTAAAGTAGACATTAGTGAAGACATCCCGCCACTCTTGCAGGGATCCTATTAAGACAGGTAATTAAAGGCGGCGCAAAGGAAAATTGGCTGAGGAATGCATATTGAAAAAAGCATCAAATACGGGCAATAAATCTCCTGCCTGTCTGTCTCTGGGTGCTTTGTTTGAGTGTATTTTTCAGGAGCCTCTTGCTGGCTGAGGCCTGAGAGAAACATATGCTGATGGGAAGGGGGACAGAGAGGGTGGCCAAGTGGCGGCCATTTTGTAGGTGACCTACTTTGGTTTTAATGAATAGAGGAATGGGAGGATGTAAGGAGGGTTTAAAGAGGGCTTGCCAAAGAGAGCCATTTGTCCTTGCTGTGCCTTCAGTAGATAGTGTGGTACAAATATGTTAGCGCTCCTGGCATCCCCAGGTGAAAGCAATGCTTTTAAATTACGCTGATGCTGATTTATTCAATTCAAAGTCAGCCACGGTAACAAAGGCATTTATCATAAGCACCTGATTTGCATCCTACGCAGTGAACGAGGCCAGTCTGCTTCCCTGTCACACCAAACGATGTTTATAACCCTAATCATATTATGGTATTCCGATGAACATTTTCATCACCTAACACCTTCTGACAGCTCTACCACTGAACCGCTGATGAGTGCAGCCATCATCAATTGATTGAACATTCAAGTGGAAAAAAAGCCCAGCTTGAAATCAAGGGGTTGGCACAGCATGAATATTGACAATCCAGAGATGACGTGGGAGAGAGACAATGAAAGGCAAGGAATCTATGCAAAGTAAATGGAAACAATCCATATCACGTAACATTCTGGAAAGAGAGGTCATGAGAGAAAGCACTCTGATGTATAATCCAACTCTGATTGCTATTGAGATATGTGTCAATCCAATACCTGCAGCTATAGAGGGCTTATAAAAACCCAAGGCTCTGAATTGGAGCCTGGATTGGATTCTTACTTGGAGTAGAGGGAACTTATCTGAATCACCTTTAATATGGACAAATGACTCTCATTATCTTCTTCACTATTGAATACCAGTTACTGGAGTAGGCCTTTAAGAATGGAAATCTGATTCAAGAGGGTTCTCTGTCTCTCCCTCCTCCTTTGGCTTTCTCTCGCTCCCTCTATCACTGTCTGTTATACACCAGAGAGCACAGCCTGGAGAATACAGGGACGCACACTTCAATTTAGAAAGCATGAATAAACAATGGGGTTCCCATGTGCTGCAGGAATTTCCCCCGACGGCTTTCACTCGCACACACTCTTGTAGCCGATCCACTTGCAAGCGTGTGGGACTCACGTTCGCTCTGTGGGTCACACGCAGGTTCTGTGGAAAGGATACCGATACAGATATTGTGTCTCTCAACGCTGACGTGATGCGAGATATCTGCGCATGCACAATATCTCAAATCACTAACTTCCCCTTACAGTGACAGTTACATATAAAAGTAAAATGACAAAAAATTTCTGTATATTATTCCCTCACACGCGCACACACACACACACACACACACACACACGCTGTCTCACAGACTATGGCAAGCGCGTAGTTTTATGGGTAGTGATAGGGAACACAAAATGACTTGCTCACAGCAGAGTACAGTGTCACAGTGAAAACCGCTGTGAACACAAATTTGGATAATGGTGTCTCTCTCTCTCTCTCACTCACACACACACACACACACACACACACACACACACACACACACACACACACACACACACACACACACAAAGAGAAACACAAACAGCCTGAAAGTATACCACTGCAGAGATCTTTGTTAGAATCTATTTGAGGCAGACTTTCCTTAAGAGAGCACTGAGATGGAAACAAACTGTTCCTGCAATAAAGCCTCCCTTGGTGCACAAATTAGGATAAGAGACTCATGAGTTAGAAGTCCCTGTTTGGAACGTGTGTGTGTGTGTGCATGAGTGAGATAACAATCTACTGTACTTCTTTGAGTGAAATGTTTCTTCTTGAGAGAGCAAGTGCGTGTGTGCGCGTCGGTACGTCTATGTGTGTGCCCCCCTCGGTCCTGGTCCCTTTAATTCTGTGAGCTAAGATAATGAGAATTTTATCTGCAGCTCCTCTGAGGCGTGGGGCTCTGATTGAATGGGAGCAGAGTGTAACGGATGAGACGAGCGATAGCAGGCCAGCTAGGTTACACTCAGGCAGGCTAACGCATCGGCAGCGTGCTCTATGGGGAAACGTGGATGGTGTGTTTGTGCCAGCACTGAGGGGGGTAATGGAATGTGCTGTGTACCTGTGACAAAATGGGAGCCCCTTGGGTTGTGAAGGATGCCATGGCTGTGGTGATAATAATACTCACTATGTGTCTGAAAATAGGACATGGTGCAACACTGCACCATGCAACTCTCAGCTCTGGCAGACCTTGGGCATGTGATTATTCAAGCAGTAAACTGGCCAATAAGTATTTCAGATTCTCTGTCTCTTTCTGTAAAACACCCACAACCTCACACA
The DNA here is from genome assembly GCA_036024295.1 of Nannoperca obscura. Taxonomy (NCBI): domain Eukaryota; kingdom Metazoa; phylum Chordata; class Actinopteri; order Centrarchiformes; family Percichthyidae; genus Nannoperca; species Nannoperca obscura. The sequence goes on from JAVQJL010094146.1 coordinate 5,795, forward strand.
TTCACCCGGCATCTTCATCTGAGCCCTTTTCTTGTAATTTCCACGATTAATCATTTTACTCTAAAATGATCTCCTTAATGGCACACCTGATAAGTCTGATGTCAGAATTCAGTTGTGCAGATACATTGCCTTAAGGTAAAATTAGCGAGATTAATGAAATTAATTAAATTGTATCACTTCTCCTAAATGTGTAACGTCGACTCAGCCAGACTTGAAACTCTATTGCTCTATTTCTCTAGTGTAATCTTTTTACGGTTATATTCAACAGTTTAATGTCGAAGAAGCAGTAATCCGAAAATCGTGTCTTGTTTAATTGGCCACCATCACTTTTTTATCTATGACCCAGAAAAAGATACTTACACAGTAAATACATTTTACTCGCTCATCTAATTGTGGAGATGAGAGGAGATGCTTTGATAAGCCAGTGTCTGCTAGTAAGGGTGTAAATCACATGATTTTGTAAATTAGATGGTCGAATTGTAAGCTGGTTAAAACTGAGCAGACTAACCTGTCAGTAATGTAGGCATAAACGCACCTTTAACTTTCAAACTTAAAGGTGCCTGAATGTTGATTTTACTTTATTTATTTATTTAACATGCTGAATAACAAGCTCTTTCTTTATTATAATAAGTTCTGTAACATATATGTTGTTTTTAAGGGGAAAACCGTGAGTCATTTCTTATCTTTTCACTGTCTTGAAAAAGTGACATGACCCATGATACCAAGTCCAATATAGAATGACTAATCTTATTTGGTTTCCTCTCTGTTCTCCTAGCCCGTTTTGCTTCCCTCGTCTTCCTATGATGATGATGCCAAGGAACAAAAGTTATGAAATTACTACTTTGAGCTTCATGGCTCACTATCAAACAAGGCCCCATCTGCATCAAGCCTCTCTCTTTCACGGCGGTACAGAAAATGAGTCTCTCATAATGACGCAGAAAAAATGAGAAAATAAAATAGATCCAAAAGCTTCTCAGCCAACTCGTCTGGATAAAAACCCAGCGCATCTTTGCTTTTATCTAGTTTGTCAGCTTTTGCTCCGCGGGGTGCTCGCTAATCATCAAATCCACTCAAATTTATTAATAACAAAAACACATCTCAGATTTATTACCTTCATTGCAAGGCTTACACAACTGTTTTTCCCCCTTATGACCAAGCTTTGCTTCAAATAATAAAGCAGATTATTAAAGGCTGATACATGAGCCTTCAACACACATGAAATGATTGGCAGAGTCAAGACATCCCTGGGATATCCAGTCAGAAGAATACTGAACAAAATCTAGAAAGTCTGAGTTCAGCAAATTAATTAATTGTGCTTGATCAACGTAAGTGGAAAAACTGATCCCCAACAGCTGCAATAAACTGATTAGTGGCTGAGAATAGACTATTGTGGTATGTATGAATAATAGTTTACAAGTTGTACATGGCACAATTATAACGAATATCGTAGAGGCAAAGAACACAAGTTCAAGGTTCTGCATCAGTTCTACAAACTGGTTGGGAGTTTCAGGCATTTTAACTTCTGGGGGTCGTTCACCCCTTAATCTCACATGAGAGTTGATAAGGGAAGCAAACAATTCCATCCGCAGCTGTCTGCTGGCACAGTGGGGTGCAAAAAACCTGGCTCAACCTACACCATAAAGGCCATCAGAATCACAATCAGATTTATTGCCACGTAGGTTTACACATACAAGGAGTTTGTTTTGGTGCATGCTAAGTGTCCTGCAAAGTTCTGTGTTTGCCAATCAAATACATGGAAACACACCTTCCTGGTAGAATTCATGGTACACTACTTACTGTTACTCTGTACTTCCTAGATTAAACGCCTTGGTCTCACTAGTGCCTGAAACATGTCCCCGCAACAATGCAGGGCTGTTCTCGGTCTGAACGCCCACTAAAACAGAAACGTATTCACCCTTAAGACCATTCTCCATCAAGTACTCCTGAACAGAAGGAGGAGGCTGCAACACCACTTATCACCAACTCCGAGTGCTTTCCCGTCATCTCTTCCAAGGTGGTTTCACACCAATTCACACCTTAATTCATGTGACTGATGACTCTCACACGGACTGCTTTGTGACCTCACATTATGTCTGGGACTCCCTATTAGTCAGTAGAACTGATGAAGCCTCTTGGAGTGGCACGGCACCTTCAAAACCAAACAGCAAGGTCAGTTACTTTTAAAATGGTACATAACGAAACTTGAACGATTCAACAAAAAAGTTCATTTCATTGATTTTTGTTTTTCAACAGCGTATTAAGACACAATCTGTTGCTAAGTCACTCTAGGCACTCAAGACTCGTCGGTGTCTGGGATTTGAAAATGTCAAAAGCACTGTGCCAGACAAAAACAATGACTTCAGTTTCTACCTCCTAAGCACATGTTCGCATCCTACTTTTTTGTCGCTCTGTAGTGATTGACTTGATGAATACTGCCTCAGGTCCTTTGGTGCAACGGGTTTCATTGTGCAGCACTTTGCGACTGAGGAAGGCAGATTCAATAGAGGCACTAATCCAGGGTCAAAATAAGGTCTGAACTAAGTGCCTTTACGAAGTAGTTACTTTAACCCAAACCACTTTAACCCATACAGTATATTCTGCAGCCTCTTATTGCTCGTTCTTTAAGCAGAATGAAGGTTTGACTAAGCTTGGGTAGTGGAGGTTTTTATTATGGTTTTTTATAATAAGGTAGTGACTTATTTAAAAATGTTCTCCCCCTCCTGGTTGCCCCACATTAAGTAGATCATAATGTAAAAGTTGGGAAGTGCCTTCCCGTGTTTTTTTTAATCGCTGTGTGAGTTCCTAAACAGTTATTTTTGGGACAGGAGTATGATATAGCTGTATTGTAAAAATTGGCATGTAAGATAAGACTTTTTTTCGTTACAAATTCCCAAAAAATTTTCTTTGGTAATACTTCAAGACATAGATCTTTGTAAGTGGACCCAAGAGATAATACTCAACGAGATGTGCTTTTAATAATGCATGACACAGAGGCAGGAAGCCCTTCAAAATACTGCCAGGTTTTTGGCATCAGAAAAAATTTAAAAAGGCACTTTTCCACAGTCTTCCTATCCACATTCAGTCTACAGAGAGGAGATTAGACATAGCTGACAATTTGAGTAAGATTATTGCTTTTTTGAGCAACAATCAGCTCTGTTTTTATCATTTGGATTTGCTCCAGAGCAGATTATATTATTGTCAAATATTATTATAGTATTCATCTATCAGTCACCAACATTTGAAAAGAATACATTTGGATGATGTACAAACTCCATCTTTTACAGACTTCACACAAAAGGTCTGCAGGGCAATTTACAAGATATAAAGTAGGATTGGGATCCAAATGCAAATTCCTAAGTGTTTCCACATGATTTATCAAATGAATCACACACAGCTACCAATGATTAAGACCAATAATTTGTCTACACAGCGGCGACGTATTAATGCAATCTCTAGTTGTAAATTGTGTTAAATCATAATTAAGAAGACAATGGAGGTGTAAATTTAGTTCTGGGTCTATTGTTGTGAAAAGACGTATTTTTCACTTGAAAATCTGTATAAGGAGCACTGCTGTGCCATAAATAATATTCAGACAGTGGTATTGTTCTGCCCTACTGAAATCAAAGTAATCAAAATACCAAGCTTCATCTCTGACTGCAAGCCCTAAATTGCAGATCCATTATTGTCTCCCACAGCCTGCTAAAAACATAAAAACTGCTGGCTTCATAGGAATATCAAGAAAATGAATTGGTTTTAAGAAAGGTACTGTCATAAAAAGGGACCAAAAAAATGTGTATATTGTACTGTATGTACACTATGGCTGTGTAGTGTGTGTTTGCATCCGTGCATGTGTGGTTTGTCTCTCCAGCAGTATTTGGACGACGTAACCACCCAGATGCCAGACTTTCTCTGAAGTGGATCGATGCAAATGGCTCGCTGTTGCAATCACAGATGCCACAAGCAAAGACGTACAGGCAGCCAACATCTCTCTCTCTCTCTCTCTTTCTCTCTCTCTCCCTCTCTTCCTCTCAAACACTCTCTGTGGCACAAAATGATCTGCCACTCTGAACAAGAGTACGCGCCACAGGGCGGCCGCTGGCATCAATTTATCAGCACTGGGCTCATCCAGAATATTGTCTGTCCTTCTGGCAGGAAGCAAATCAAACAAACACGAAGACAAATGGAGAGCAAGGAGGAAAAAAGGAAGAAAAGAGAACAAAGAGGGAAAACAGTGGGACTTCTTCAGCCAACCTCTTCAATCAGGTGAACAGATACACACAGAATAAAAAAAGCCAGAGAATCATCACTTATGAGATCTCGGTTGCAGAGTTAGACCCCTGACATTCTTTCTACACCCTGCATGCATCTGAGCAACCTCTCCTACCACGATTCCTCCTCTGATTATCTATCCACCTTCAATAGTTCTCTTTCCCTCTCATCTTCCATCTAAACCCCCATTCTTTTTCCCTCTCTCCCAGGCCATTATCCTTGATGACATCTCTACTCTCCTTTCCACCTGTTACCTCCGACTGCACAAAACACATTTTATATATATAAAGACATCAGGATACCTTTAAAGATCTGTTACAGGAGATGCAAATCATTTAGACGTGTAAATGACATTCATATGGAATATCTTGCACATTCTGGACCATGTTTGACTTTGGGCTTCATTCCTCCTCTCCTTAGCTCGATATGCAGTGGTCTCGCCTGGCTGAGTCGGTGTCGGTGGCCTTGCAGACAGCTAGCTGTGCCCATTACCTTAAGCATGTCTGGCTGGTGTGAGTTAGATTAGGGGAGGAATGAATAAGGCCTCCTTGACTGTGAGTGCCCAGCCACCTACCTATAAATCACCTGCTAACTCTCCACAGCCAACCCCCTGTGTCAAAAGTCTCTGACCCAATCAGAATTTGAGTGTTGCCCCTCCCTTTCTTCTTCCCCATTTTCCTCCATTTTTTCCTGCCTCACTCCATACCTCCCCCCCCCCACTCTTCACCACCTCACTGTCTGTCTGTTTCCTTATCTTTGCTCCACTATACACTTTTCCATCACTTTCTCTTTCTGTCTGACTCTAGCACCCTTTTCAGTTGTCTTTATCTTGAGATTATCATCCTCTTGCTCTCTCTTGCAGTCGTGCCCTTTAACTCGCTGTCTTCAGTGTTATTCCTCGTCTTTCTCCCAATCTTCCTCCTACGTTCGGGTCCTCCTGCTGTTTCCAGTGGAGCATGTGAAGGAACAAACAAGGCGGTCTGGGTGGTGAAATCAGTTGTACTCTGGGTGCGAGCAAGAGCACCTGAGATGGAGGGTTTGCACTCCATGATTATTTAGCACACAGTAAAATGGTTGAGCATTTGTTTGGGATGGCAATCCGTTCGCTGTGTTTATTCCACACTGCCTAGTACAATTGAAAAACATGTCATGAGCCCAAAACGGTTTATGACTAAATTACTTAATTCCTTACTAAATGGCTCTATTTGAAGAGATTAAATGAAACGAATGATCCCTGTGGGTAAAACTGGGTCCATACCACAGAATAGAATAGATACAGCGTGGAAATAAATAAGCACTGAGCTAATAGAGGGCATAAAATATCTGGCCGACAACTGCAACCAATGGCACATACTGTTCAGAATATCAGCTTTAAAATAAAATTAAAAAAGACCAAATAAATATATAAAAAATACTGGCAGCAATGCCTATATGCCAATAATCTCCAACACTGTGGCCAAATTAAGTGAGTGAAATCCAGTTGAAGGTGAAAACACACATTGATTTTCATTGTTCTTGGATAACTACACTATTTTGTACTAAAAATTATTTTAATGGGAGCACTGCACCAGAAGAATAGAGTTGTATCCTAATTGGACCGGGATATTATTTGAAGGCTTTCTACTTTTCTACTAAGTTTCAAATGTCAGAGCATCCTGAAACAAGACAAGAGTGTGAACTTGTCCAACAGGACAGAGTTCGCTGGTTCAAATCTGGCAGCTAGGCAGCACTGATGAGAATCTGCAAAGTAATTTGTAGTCTGAGTCAGGGCATTAGTTCCATACTTGCTGCAGTTCATCCGTACACTCAGAGAACCCCACAGTTTTGTATGAGGCGATAATGGAAAAAGAACAGTCAATCTCCCTCTCTCTTAAGTCCCCCCCCCCACATGCACACACATGCCACCAAACCAGATGCATGTGCACACACATACACGCGTACAAAATTTAATTTGCCAAAGTTGCAAAGTGCTTTTTCATTTCACTAACGCCATTATTGCATGATGGCTGAGAAAGGAAAGTGACGAGAGTTAAAGACGGAGAGGAAGGAGGCCAGAGACGGATCCACGAGGTGGTCCTGGAGGGAGACATAAACGGAACTGCAGAAAGTGGGATAAAGAAAGACCCATCACCCAGTGCAGTTACTGTCAACAGAATGACATCACAGTTTGTTTCATGGTGCATGTGTGTGCAGGTGGATGAGCGACAAAAAAGCACAGCCTTCTCCATCTGCATGCGTCATCAATATCATCGCATTGGACACAGCTAATTGCAACATGTCAGAGATAACGAATGCTTAGGCAAGGCCACACGTAAAAGAGGTCTGACAACAGCATAACGAGAGTGAATGGACACTGCCATTGCCTTGTGAGCTATAGAGATGTGTTGTAATTATGTCACTGGTTTAATGATGAGGTGCTATGGTTCTCATTCACCTTCCTAGCCACCCATCTCAATTAAACAAATCGGCCCCTGCTGGCTTTGACTGATGCAGACGAAGGTCATTGATTGATTCAGGTAAAGTGGCTGGGCTCTAGTGGTGGCCAATATGGATAAAAGCTTATGTGTATGTATACATTATTTCATACTGCAACAGCAATATACAGAATATTGTAACAGTTCATTTGTAAATTCAATTGGGAAACAGTTTCTAGATCAAATAATCACATTGGAATTGCTGTTTCGGGTGATGTTACTCCAACTGCAGTAAAGCAGCCCTGCTTATCGATTTTTTATCTTTGATTAATCTGATTCCCAGAACACAGTGTCACATCTTCAAGTTGCTCCTAAGACAAAGAAATAGACCAAAGCAGATATTAGCATTGGATATTTAGCATTTCTGCCACGATAAATGGCAATTAATTAATCAACCAATTGTCAAAATTGTTGTCAATTCAATTTCTGTTAATTGACAAACATGATTAGTTGTTTCAGCTCTAATCACACGATACAAAGTATATTTTCATACCGTCCAACCCTACTGGCCTTCACATTTTGCATGAATACTCTGCAAGTGTACAGGTGTGCAAGTTTCCATTCCTACAAGCCAACAATCTGTCTGTGATGACATCTTTATTTCAGACCATACAATTAGATAGAGAAAGGTGGAGATAAAATAGTTTAGTCACGATCAAGCATTCCCTCCACGGAGGTCTGCTGAATCCCGAAGAATGGAGCGAAGATAAACTGTCTCAATCACATTGATGTGGACTTAATGAGCGGCTTTAAATTCGTCTGCCAATCACAGCGCCTTAAGACCCTCAATCCTCGACCTGAAGGACTCTACCTGCACATATCTGGGGCTAACTGCATCAAAAGTTAAAGGCGGAGGGGCCCGTGGTGGCTCATTGGTATGAGCATAGGGGTCTGTTCAGCTGCATTAAGCCCCAGCAAGTTCATTAAGCAGCATGAGAGGGGAAGGACTAACGGTGTTGCCGATAGACTGCCTTGAACAATGTAGATGAATGTTCTGCACCGCTGCATGAAAAAGCTACAGGGATAAACTCTGAAGTGAATTAATGTATGTGCAATAGGGATGTGCATGTAAGTGTATGTGTGGGTGTAAAGAGAGAGAAAGGGGCAGCAAGGAAAAATAATTCAAATTAAGAAGTCACAAGTGTACAAGTGTGTGAGAAACTAGAAGGAATGGATATAGAAACACAAAGTATGAATCTCGTGGTATCTGTGTGAAGCTCCATGAATAAAAAGAAAAGCCAGTTGGAAATGTCTGTGAAAATGACTGCTAGAAGACATATGTCATACAGAACATATATCCCCTTAAAGTAAGTGTATCCATTTTCCCACTTTTCCAGGCTGCACTTCCATTTATGCTGGCTATCAATTTGCGTTTTGGACTGCCGCTGAGATGTCGGCCATGTGCTGTTCTCAGATCTGATAGGCACAGTTCCAAAAACAGCCAGAAAACACAATAGAGATAGCAAACTGCAGAGACAGCCTGACGCCTACTCATCATCCAGACGACAATGACAGGCGCTGTGATGATGTGTGGGGAGGAACTTCACTCGTTGTAGTAGAAAGTAAGAGAAAGAAAGAGAGAGGGAGGAAAGAAAAACACCTGTTCTGTCTCCCAACCTGCCTGACTTTGTCTCAAGGCACTATCGTCTCCCTAAATAAGAACACCTTGGAAAATGAAGGACGGTGCTGGGGGAGCTGGGACGCTGCTAGGAGAAAAGAAACATATCTGAAAGAGTCTATTGTTTCAGAGAGAAGGCTGCTTCACCAAATTGAAACGTGTACACAAAACACCAGAGAAGGAGAATGTGTGTGTGTGTGTGCGTGTGTGTGTGTGTGTGTGTAGGGAAAGACTCACAAAGCCAAAGAGGAAGTGAAGGAGGCCTATCCATCTTTAATATACCTGATTTGTGCTGGAAAATCTCAAAAGACAGATGCTAGGATATCATTTGAATGCATCTGGGTGCTGACTGGCCTGGCAAGCAAGCAAGCTGGCACTTGTTGGTAGCGAAAGCACAGAGTTCACGTTGTCAGCCTGCTCCATTGTCTGTTATGTTCTTTTTTTTTTGTGGTTTTATTGCATTTTCTTTCTTTTTTTTTAACAACACTTTGTTTTTGTTTGTCTGTTGTCTTTCTCCCCCCTGAGGTAAAATGTGCTTAAGGAAGCAGTATTGGGATGTAGAGATTAATAAATGTGTAGCCGGCTGAGTCTAGCAGTTGTCTTTGCAAGAGTAATAGAACAATTCCGTGAGGACAAACACAATATGACAATGTGTGAAAGAGAAAACATCCTCAGAGAGAATGATAGATCACAATACATATGAATAATGACACTGAGAATCAGCCACACTTTTTCTTTTTAATTGAAATAAATTTTGCTTTCTTTAACAGGAAAGGCATGTGCTGAATGGACCAAATTGATACCAAAAGTAAGGACAACAAAGAAGCCAACTACTTCGAAAAAGATCTGAGAGCTGCTAATAACACATACAGAGGAAAAAGTAATAGCTTCTCTTGAACTTGGCTACAGAATGGAAGGAGAGAAATAATCCGGGGGTTGGACTGGCAGAATATTTGAAGTCTTTCCCTCGAGGCTTCAATGCCAAATTAGATGCCTAAGAATGAGATTCATTTTGCGGTGAATTAATTATTGCATATTGGATTGTTAAATCAATAAACAATAGAAGGTTATTAGGGTGCAGACTGGGCAAAGTCTGTAACAAGACAGAGCGAGCATTTGACAGCAGGAGAAATACTGCAAACAAAAACATCTGCTATTATTCAATTCCCAGTTGTGGCATATCTTGACCTGATGAAAGAGAAATTAATAAATCATGCTCCATTAAATGTCATTAGGCCCGTTAGCAAAATCTAATTCTACTAAAGTTCAGCGCCGGTTTACAAATTGAATGTAATTGCCCAGAATGCAAATGGACTGAGCTGTTGTTTGTGTGAATGTGAGACCGAGCGAGAAGAGAGTGCAAGAGAGAGAGAAAGACAAAGAAAAACAAAATGTACGAGAGGAGGAAAACCTTTAAGCGCCAGCATAATGGGCAACACTTACTCCTCACAGTTTATATTCAAAAGTCTGAGGGGCTACAACGCCGGGAATTGTCGATTGTCAAGGCTTTAGAAACTGATGGTTTCATTTCAGGAAAAAAAAAAAGAAGAAGAGAGATGGGGGAAATGTAATTACCCAGTGAGAGCTGTGTGGGAGTTTTACTGTTTGATAATTATCCCTTAAAGGCACGCTAAACTTTTCCTTAGCTATCTGTTTAAAACTCTACAGAGACACACAGTAGTAGGAGAGGTCACCCAGCTTCTGGAGGGAACAGGAGTGAAAGAGATGAGATAAATGTGAAGGAGAGTAAGGATCAGATAAGTGCAGACTTGTTGGGTGCTGATAATACGAGAGCTACATACAACAATACATCACACAGCAGCACATCTTGGAAGACAAGTAAATGCCTTGCTAAGTCACAAAAATGTGTCGACTTGTAATGGGTTCCATAAAAGTAAATGTTGGATTTTTGTGGAAACTGCGTTTCTGTTTGGGGGGTGAGGCATCAAAGCATGCAAGCCTTTAGAAATGGATGACTGAAACATTTGATAGACCACTTTTCATTTCACCAGCTCTCTTTACCATTCCATCTGTCTCTTTTATAGATGTACAAGCGCACACACACACACACACACACACACACACTACTGTATGTAATGCAGCTCTGCCTTTGCTTCATACCCACAAACATGAATGCAAGCAAACACACAAACATCCATGGTGAGCCAAATCTGTGTGCACTTAAACTGTATTTGCCACATTACTGCCATGTCCATACAATTCTCCAGTATGAACAAATTTGAAGGCCTGACATTATGGCACTGCTGATAATAAAAGTACATTTGACAAAAGGACTTTTCAGTGCACTGCCCTTCTCTGGAAGTCAAACTGGAAACTTTCCAAATCTGGTGAAAAGACAATCTGAATACTTTTTTGCTTAAAAAAAAACCCAACCCCAATATGTTTTTTTAGAAGTTGACTGGATGACGGAGAATCAAGTGCAAACATCCACGATAGGCACGAGGTTTCTCTTCACGGGCTTAAAGGAATGTCACATTAACCTGAAGCAACTAGTTTCATGCCACACCAAAGCAATGCATCACAGTTGAAGCTGTTTCCACCTTTTCCCTGATTCAGTAAGTTCCCAAAATAAGCTAAATAAGAAGTGCCTTGATTTGTTACTGCTGACATCTTTACATCGTAGTTCTGGTAATACACATTGATCTCAGGGGTGTAGTTCAAGTCCCGTGTAAACGCACGTTGCCTCCCTTATGCACAGAGTCATCAGCTTAACTCCTTTATCAGTGGCATTAATCTTGGTGATACACTCTTTTTAATTAATGAAGGATTGCCCGGTGCCATAAATATGAGTGGAGGTGGATGAGAGAGACTCCCTGAAGTGGTGCACACAAATTCACATGCACAAAAGACTGACAAGTAGAAACACAAGCACCCACAATTTATTATTCTCAATCCAGACTTGATAAGAGACAGTTTAGTTCAAGGGGTCATCCACAGGACAGATGTTATGCGTATTATATTGTGTGAATGTCCAAGAGAGTGTGTGTTATTGTCAGCGTCACTGTGTGCGTTTCTCCATTTGCTTGCAGGATGCGGTTCTATTACGCCAGAGAGCCAATTAGTGTCTCTCAGTTTGACGCCCGTCTCGTCAGGACCAGCATGTTCATACATGTTAATTGTAGTCTTTAACAGCCGCCGAGGTTTCAGCCGCCTCATTACAGCAAGAACATGCAACTAACAACCACGGGGCCGAGGTGGCCAAATCTCAGAGCTACCCACCCACTCCCTTGACACTATCTCTCAGTCACCCCTTCTCTCTCTATCTTACTCGATCCCTCCCTCCTTCCTGCCCAGAGTTAGTGAGTAACGCCCCTAAGGACTGACTTTACAGTGAAAGATGATCTATCTTAATGAAAGAATTGAGGAAGCCAAGACTTAGAAAACAAATGCTGCATTCAGGTCATCTGGGAACAACCATATAAAAGAATTGACAATTAAAAGCAGCAGCAAGAAAGTGTTTTCTGTATTCTCCAACAAAACACTGTATTCTGTTACATTGCCTCATCTTGGAGATCTTGGTATGAAAACAACAGATGAGTGCGTTCAAGCTGTGCTGATAGCTATGCCCCATATTGGCAGTAAACACATGCAACATCAGCAAAATACTGCAAGAGAGTGTAGACAGAGCAGAGAGGCACTTGGGAGAAAATACGTTGGGGAGGCACAGGCAACAATGACGACTTTAATAAAAGGGAGAAAAAAAATCTACAAAACAACAAAAACACCAAGAACATCTGTGGAGGTTGGCAGGAAGAAAAGGAACACAAGCGATAAAAAGGAGATGACCTGAAGGGATAAAACATGAGGTCACAGGAAAGGACCGAAAGTCTGCAAATGGATGTAAATCTAGAAGTCAGAAAAGAAGCTCAATGCATAAAGGAAGGCGATGAAATAAAGAAGTCTGCATCTCATCCATCCATTTTCAAGTCAGTCACAATTCAAGTCACTGTCTCAGGAAAGAGGTCGAACAGAATTGGACTATTTTTAGTCCAAAGGCTTGTTGCTTAGGTGACATATAATATGCAACACTTGCTTATTACGTGTGCAATTATAGTGTCGACATTGGACAGAGGTACTGAAAAGGTTGTTCGTAGTTGTTTCTAGAGTGAGATGGCTGTCAGAGGACGTAAGTCACTGAAAAAAGTCCAAATGTCCAAACGTAAAGCAGCTTTCTGCCGATCTTGTGAAGTAATATCCTCAAAGACTTGAGAAGACAGTCGAAGCATTGCAGGCTGGTAGGTCTAAAATAATAAGAGGTTTGAATCAAAGAATATGTCCCTAACGGTGATCTTTTATTTTTAAGAAAAAAGACAAAAGGCACAGAAAATGCAAGCAACAAGTACATTAATCTAGTTCAGAATGATCCTTTGACCTGGACTAAGTAACCCACCTTTTTCAGATGAGAGAACCATGGTCTCAGACTGGCACAGGCTAATTATCATGTAGACTGCATCACACTCAAGCTGTATACCACTCCAGTGCATACAGGAGGTGATAATCTGACAAAGTCAGAAGGACAACATCATCAGCAAACAACAGAGGCGCCACCTTAATGTCATCCAACTGGACACTATCCAGACTGTGGCAGCATTTTGATATCCTGTGCATAAATATTGCAAACGTAAAGGGTGACAAGGGGCACACCCTTGTCAGAGTGCAGTTCCCACATTCAGTGTACCTGAAATAATGCCAGATCCAGCTCCTGTAGAGCAAATGAATGGACACCACAGCAGTCCCTGCACCTTATACTCATGTAGCGCCTCCTAAGGGAGCACGGCCATATGACACAAAACTAATATAGACTCATTTTACATCTCACATAAAGAGTAAGAGGATACAACTTTCCTGAACTTTACTGGCAGTAAAAACACGATTTGAAGATTCAATTGGAAAGAAAAACTGAGGACTTGGTTGGAATTTTTACAGTAATTTTGAGGGGAAAGAGAAGGAAACAAAGAGAGACATGAAAGAAGAGAGAAAGTCCTAGAGCACTGAGGGGAAGGTCAGAGAACTGCAGGCAGATGTTAGAAGATGTCCCAGATGTATTCTTTTTGCTGCAGTGTGTGATTCTCTCACACCAAGCAGAGACAGAGAGAGAGAGAGCACAACAATAACACAGGCAGACATGAAATACTCAGATGGAGGCAGAGCTCAGCTATCAATGAAGTGCATGCATTTATGTTAATTTGGCTTGCAGCTGTAAACACATTTGCATACATGTTTATATATATATATATGGGTGCAAACATGGGTTATTCACACACACACAGATACAAAATGCTGTCTCATTTGCATTCCATTTTCTTCCTGTCATTGCTCAACTTGCTGTATTCCTGGCCCAGTCAAGGAACGTTGCGAGGATTGCATAAAGACATTTGTTGCTGTATCCTTTCACTCTGCTGCTTATAATACAGAGCGCATCTCTCACTGCCTCAACAACCTACACACACACACACACACCTGCAATAGCTATGTCAGTCCACCCAAGGACACTCAGCATGTCAGCTATGATTAAGCCTCCACTCAGCCTGCAGAATAGAGTTCCTGGGTAGGAGGAGCGGTGTGGGGGAAAAGAAGCGACTTGTGTCTAGTAATAAATCGCTGCAGGCAGCCGGGCTCTTCAGAGCCGTGGCCCAGCCGACCCCCAACAGATGCCGGCTGGTTTGGCCTGCCAGTAGCGTCCCGGCCTGTGGGCCAGCACCATCATGAGCGATGGCCGTGGTCCAAAGCGGGGGTCTGCCGCCACAGGCGCAGGTGTAGACATCGTTAACATCCAATAAGAAGAGTGCGGAGCCCTGCGGGTGGGGCAAAGTGATATTGATGGAGGCTCGTCTGCAGTTGCCTGGTTCATTGAGCAAATATGAGAATAAATAAGGCCTTTTGCATAGCATGTGCCTTTCATTAATATTAACCAACAGCCTCAATGGTGCACAAGAGTGTCCATTAACAGCGGTCACTACGGGCTGACAATTGCCGTCTGTTTGTAGTTTTATTTGTGGCTGTTTTGAGTGTTTTACTGCTCTCCCTGTCCTCTTTTAAATGACGTAGCCTGTATATGAAAAGCATCCAATGTATTCTTCTCCTGCCAAGTCAGCAAAGTCAATTATGTTAGTTGTTTATTTGGAAGTTGGAAGATTATGTGAGCGTTTGCCAAGCTAGAGACATGATCAGCTGCAAATGAATCCTGTGAGGATTCATATTGTTCTGGCACACACTTTTTTCCTCCTCATTGTGTTGGCATTGCCAGGAAATTGAGTAGTCGTGTGAAAAACAAGAGCATCTGAGACAAAACAGCAGAGGGTAAACAAGGCTGCATACGAACTAAATGATTTGGTGGCTGGCCAGCCATCCAGCCATGAATTAGCTTTTCTAGGCATCTAACCTTGTTCAAACCAATTCTACAAATGCAGTCTCTTCCTTGTGTTTAAGTAATCCGCATGTCACATGTTCCAATCTGATATCAAGCCTCCCTGTGCTGCAGCCCAGTTCTTTACCCAGGCCCAACCACGTGATTGTAGGCGCCTTCAAGCCAGTAACAGACTTCACAAGTTCAAGCTTCAAATTCTGCAGTTTCCTGCAATTGATTCGAGTAGTGGACAGATCAGAGAGATTCCATCCGTGGGTTCAGGCCCCTGGGTCAGTAATGACATTGTGTCTAGAGGCAGAACACCCCCTGATGAGTAAGTAGTGTCTGAGTTGGATCTGGGCATGAATCACATGAGTGGGAGTGTGTGTGTGTGTGTGTGTGTGTGTGTGTGTGTGTGTGTGAGTATATATATATATATATATATATATATATATATATATACACTACCGTTCAAAAGTTTGGGGTCACATTGAAATGTCCTTATTTTTGAAGGAAAAGCACTGTACTTTTCAATGAAGATG
>JAVQJL010094148.1:0-19471 GCA_036024295.1 Nannoperca obscura
ATCCATTAACATGGGCACTAACTAAAACACACACACACACACACACACACACACACACACCCACACCCACCTTATTCAACGTCCCCCCCCCCCACGTGTCCCTGCACATTCCCATTTTATCTGTCAAGCTGTTAAGAGTGACAAATGTGTGGAAGATTTGATTTTCTTTGTTTTTAAGAACACAGGCAGTACGAACTGTAACGTGCGCACACGCACACGCACACGCGCACGCACACACACACACACACACACACACACACACACTTCCTCCAGTGACCTGAGAGTAGAGGTCGTCGCCGAGAGCTCGTTGTTTCAGTGATTTCACACTGTGTTGCTTTTAATCAGGGGCCGTAATGAAAGCTCTCAGAACGCCGGCGTTAATGGGACCCGAGGACTGCAGATGAATAACCGGGGTTTGTAATTCAGAATGGGCATGGAAGTCTTTCTCTGGTGGGTTAACAGGTGTGTGTCGGTGAGCCTGACATGACATAACACTCTCATGTCGGTCCAGATGAAAGGTTGAATACACTCTGACCTGGAGTGCTGCCTAACAACGCTATCTGTTGAATTATTTACCATGAAATTGGGGCTGCCAGGGGGACTACCTCATTACCCAGAGCTAACCACAGACCAGGGCTTCTCTGCAAAAGGGGGTTTTGACACTTTTAAGTGGCAAGGTGAAAACTTTCCTTTGAATTAGCTTTGGTGCATGTGACCATCTGACCAGCAGAGAGCACAAATACTCTGGCTGTGCCGGAAGATCAGCACCCCGAGATAATTGCTCGGCTAAAACAGCGAGTTCAGCTAATCCTGCAACTTTATCAGAAAAATCTACTTTATTTCATCCAGTGATGAATCAATATACATAAACACCAAATGAGTGTAACTGTTCTATCTTGAAATAACAGCTGAAAAATCATTCTGATGCTACGACGACGTAACAGGGAGAACGGTGCCTGACAGAGAATGTTCTGCAGAAAATGTTCAGTATAAACGTTTTGCACAGTTTTAGTAACTTCAAGGTTGCATCTTGAAAAGCAATCATCTCCCCAAATGGATCACAGTGGGAGAAAAATGTTGCAATAAAATAAACAGACATTAGAAAAAGAGACAAAACAATGAGGATGAAAATATTTTGTAGGGCACAAAACATGACATGGAGCCAGCTCAGCCCCCCCCCCCCCCCCCTCAGCAAAGCCAGGCAGTGGAAACAATGAAAAAGAAAAACAGAATAACAACATTACGATACACTGTTGTTGCCAACTTCATGCAGATCCCAAGGTCTCAAACCAGGGAGCAGTGTGGTAACCCCCCCCCCCGGCGCCCTCATGACGCAGCGTTGTCCTCCCTCTGCTGCCTCGATCACAAACTGCATACTGTAAAACAGCTGCGCTCACACGGTCTGACTGAGCTGTATCAAATCTCCAACACAAACACAGCGACTGGAGGAGTCGTGTTAACTGTGCTGACAGCTCCTGAACACAAACGACTGTTAACATACTGTTCATTTCAAGCCAAAAGGAAGTCTTGTGACCAGGAGAAACACAACTAGAAAAGCCTGAAGGCCTGTGTAAACTTCAGATATGCACTGTTGCACACAGGTCAGCCTGACCCGGAGAGTGACTGAACACATATTTGATTTCCTGCCAGGTGAACGGACACGTCTCCAGCTACCAGTCCACACGTCTGAGCTGGACTTGAATCGGCTTCCCTCGGGTTCCCAAGCCGAGCCCCTACTGAGAAAAGCCCTGTCTCTGCAAAGTCCACAGCTGCTAATGAAGCACGTCAGGGTCAATGTTCTCCTTGTGTTGAAAAACACAACACTGACACATGATGTTGTACAAAAACTCTTATCTTACTAGTCTGACAAGTGTTTTTGGCAGTTACTAAAACCACTGCCTTCTTAAAGGTACAGTAACCACAGCTTTAACCAGTAGATTAAGTCGATTTACTGTCATTCTTGATGCATGCAAATTACGCACTGTCAGAGTCTGCAATATAAATATTTTACTTCTTTACGAGCTAAACGTGCAAAAAAAAAAGTTATTGTCAAAACTGTGAACAATCTGTGAACTTGAGATTTCTGCTCAGTTTTAGTTCTAACGTTATCGAACAGACTTACACACACTGTTCATCTGTGTATACAGACATTATGTCTGTGTGTCTGCACATGAACACACACACACACACAACACACCTTGCTCTCTGATTGGTTCAGGTCAGGCGTCTTGGCTGTGGCGTCCAAGTCTGTCACTCCTCTGTTGGTGTTTAACTCCTCTGCTGCCGGCACCTGGCTCGCCTCCTCGGCATCGATGTCCGTCTCCTCGGTGACGGACGCCGTCTGCTCCGCGCCCGTTGGCTCCCGAGCTGAGCCGAGTAAAGTACACACACACACAGGTGGGTAAGCACGCACGCCTGCATACACACATGTAGGCATGAGCATGTACACACGCACACATGGGCGGACACACATAAAAAGACGGGTAAGAAACATCATCGAGAAAAGCAAACAGTGAAAACAGTCCACAAGCAGCAGAATACATTCTGTTTCATGGTGTTTTGAGTTGTTAAACAGCTGTTAATTCAGTTTTAATGGGACAAATTGTACAAAGACTGGATGCAGAGGTGCTTTTACTGAAGCACATATCATTAACAATAAAGATCAACACTACTGCGCTGTGCAGGAGTGAAAATCAATGCAACGCAGTTCATGATGAGCACTCTTCCCTCCCTCTGCCCTCCCCACTGGATTTACGGAGCTGTTACCTTGAGACTGGGAGTCATTTGGCTTCTTTGTCAAAACTGAATTGAGACATTCCTTCTCTGATTTTTGACAGAATCACATTCTTTTTAAAATATATTTTGGCAAAGAAATGCATCCAGTTCAGTAAAACACAATTTGCATCATCCCACATTTCTAAATATTCTGTAACGTCAGCACAGAAATCTCTCATTTCTAACTTCAACTCCCTTTTTGATTTAACTAAAAACCTGAAAACCTCAGAATCAGAAGATTGTCTTTGCTGGCAGTCTGCATGTTGTTGAGTATTTGACTATTTCTAGCGTCCACAACATGCTATAACACTGTTTGGCACAGTTGCTGCTGCTGTGCCAAAGCCTGCCTGCTGTGTATCAGAGCCTCACCCAGGTCACAGTGACCTGTATAACAGGAGGAATGTAGGTGCCCACTGGATACAACTGCCTTTCCTTACTTGGACTAGAAATATATGATTGCTACGGGGGCCGTGCTCACTTAAGTGGCAGAGCTTTTTCTTTCCAGATCAGATGACAGTTTCTAATGTTTACCCTCAAACAGCAGTTTGAAGTTTCATTTAAAAACATGAAGAAGAAGAAAAGGTCTTGCTGAAGGTCATTACTGACTTCATTTAGAATGCTTTAATTAATCACTTTATTACTTAATTAGTTACTTTCATTATCGATTAATTAATTGTTTAGTCTATAAAATGTGAAGAATGCTCATCACAGTTTCCCAGAGCCCAAAGCGACGTCTTCAAACTGCTTCTTTATATAAGACGCGCGTGTAGGTGTTTGAAAGATGCATTCAAGGGTCACAGACAGCAGTGACTGAATGTTAAAGAAAAGCTGGAGGTGCTCAGGTTCCTCTCCCGGTAATATTTTAGTTTTTGCTGCAAGGCCACTCCTGGAAATCTGATCTTTCTTAATTGTCTTTCTTTCTTTCTTTCTTTCTTTTTTACCCCGAGCAAAAACTTGACTGTATCTCACTGAAGCTCCACACAATAAGATTTACAAATCAAATGTTTAAAATGCTTCAAGTCTGATCGAGTATTGGACTTCCTTCCCCTCTTCCTGCTGCAGTGTCATCTCCAACACTCTGGCCCTGGCACATGGCACCTCTTTCTCCAACACCACTCCTCTTCCTCCTCCTTTCCACCCAGTACTCAGTGCCCTTCCTCCTTGTGCTTTGTTGCGGACATGTTTTCCTCCTCCTCCCTTCTGCTGTCTTCTGGTTTGTTTCCATTAGGAATGAAATGACATGTTTTATAGGTTATGTGTTAGATGCTGTATATTGTATGTTACTGCACTTGGATCAGGGGCATCACCACTGATTGGCCTTTCATTTGTGCAGACGTGTGAAGAGAGAGGGGAATGACATGTGACAAAGGTCAAAGGTCAATGCTAGGTTTCAGGTTTTATGCCTCTTGGACCAGAAATATATAGTTTTGATCCTTTAACCTATTGGCTAGGAGTGCTTGTCCACAAGGCCGCTAACACAGTGTTTGTTGGTTTTAGCATTATAATGTTAGTAGATCGTAAATGTGCAGAATATTATCATTTATCTTTCATGCTAATACTTATCCAACTTGTCCTTTCCAGTTCACGTATGATGAATTAAGCAATAAGAATAAGATCCTAAAGTGAAGATTTAAGCTACTGGAACAAGTGCGAGAACTAAAAATCATCCCAAAGAGAAACTTCTTTGGACACATAAACATTTTCTCTTCAGTATATTAACGTCCCATCTCATGTCTCGTAGGCTTCAGTGTTCAGTACTTAGTGCTTAGTCCTTCGGCAGCGTTATGTAATACTGTAATAATAATAATATTACTGTTGGCATTAGTTTCCATGGAGTGGGCTTTATTAGCCCAGTCCCAGTGATGTAAGACATTTCAATACAGTCATATGTTTGTAAATAAGATGATATTGTTCATTCTGTGTTGCAGAACTTTGTGAAATGCTGCATAAACGTTCTTACAGAACTTTTTCTCTTCCTCTTCCTCTTCACATTTGATCCTTTCTTGCTCCTCTCTCCTACATGATCCCAAAGTTTCTTGTTCCCCTAATATCCTCTCTTCTTCCTCCTCCCCTCCGCTATCCACTCTTTCTTCCAGCTTTCCGTTCCTCTAATCCGCAATCTTCCACTCTTCTATCCCTTCTCCTTTCACTTGATAATTAGTTCTCCAGATAAGCTCATTGGCTGTGCGTGATGGCTCTTATGCTGCGTAACACACCATGACAGCAAGTGTGTATAGGCCGGAGTTTGTATCCGTGTGGGGTCCTTTCGTTGCGCGTGGATGTACAGTTGTTGTGTGTGTGTGTGTGTGTGTGTGTGTGTGTGTGTGTGTGTGTGATCTCTGGGCTCATCAGCATGTGAAAGGGAGCTCGTCTCTGGACGGCTGGAAGGGGGATGTGGAGATAACGTAGCCCAGGCTGGCGCTCTCAGGACGGGGTGGGGAGGGTGACCAGCACTGGCTGCTGTAATGACTGCAGCTCTGATGGTGGACTCTTCCAGTCCCTCGCGTCCTCTTAGACCTCCCTCAGAGCCACGTGTCCTGGGCTGCGGTGGAGCCCATCCTGTCCAGGCAGGGATAAAAGTAGCTCAGCCCACCAGTGTTGTTGTGCGGTGCCTTCTTTTCTTTGTGTTGACTCATCCGTGACATTCACTCCAGCATCGCCCTCTTCTGCTTGCCAACTTGGACACAATGCAAGCAGGAATGTGTATGTGTGAGTGCGTGTGCGGTACAATCTGTTATCTGAGGATGTATGACTGTGTGAGAAGTGTGTAGGTGTTTGTGTACACTGGCAAGACTTCAGATTCTGCATTATTTTTCGACCACGGCCTTGACGAGACTATTCGATATCTTATTCCACAACATAAAAATCCCATTCCTTCCTGGTTTGTTTATCTTGTCTTTGTAAAGGGATGAGATGTTCTCTGCACCACCGCTGAGCTCAAACCTTGTTCCCAGGGGGGTGAATGGATCCAGGCAATCTTTTCCTGCAAGTCCTGTCACAAACCCAAAACCTGCAACCTCCTTCTAATTCTTTACTGTTTTAAGACAGACATGTACTTTGGTTTGATTTGAATAGCAACGCCCATCAGTTATATCTGTAATGAAACATTACTCTAGAAAACAATTGTAAAAAAGCTTTGAGACTATCAAACCGCCTTTTCATGGATACAGATACGCATTGATGACACAAAATATTACGTATGAATTAAACATGAAGGCTATACACACATTTTAATGAGACAACTGTTAATGCTGTCCCCTCAGAACTAAACTGATCACGAGATGTGATTGAGCTCGGCAGGTGACAATAACTGATCGATCCCATCGTACTTCCTGGTAAATGATCAGAGCAGAATACTGCAGTGTTGGAAAAAAAAAAGAAAAGTATTTCAAAATATATATTTTAGTTTTTTTATGTCTTTATTTGAAAGAAGGCAACAAAAGGAAGCGTGGGGGAGTGATGCAACAAACGGGGGGTGGATGTGGATGTTTTAATGAGAACTACACGTTTGAATTCCCACACACTGTCAGCATCGAGTTTAACAACGTTTTGTCACGGACCTTCTTTAAAAATGACATTAATTTGAACCCACAGCCAAAAGGTGTTCTTTGAGACAACTTTGTGAAAGAGCTTCCACTGCCAGCGGTGATCAGCATGCTAGCAGATTAGCTAGGTAGAACTAGCTTGTCTACCTCTGTCAGCCTTGTTTTGTCCCCGGATCGTGCTTAATTTTAGACACATTCACAAAATGTTTCCAGCCGCAACTAAATCGAACCTCCGCCTCTTCCATCAGCACGCTTAACTCTGAACCGTTACATCAAGTCCACCCACATAATGTCTGCCTGACGGTGTTTTTCTCTATTGCTGTGCTTGTCCAAAAAGCATTTACAGCTGTTGGATTACCTGCTGTATTTTGTGTAATAAAGGTGTTAAGAACACAATAAAGGACATCATGTCTTCGTCTACAGTGTTCAGCAAAACTTCAGTAAGACCAAAACAACTTTGGATAAAAGGTACAATCAACAAATAAAGAATAAGAAAATAGACCTTAAAGTCTCCTCTGTTTAATGTTGCCTGATAAAGTGGGGCAGAGCAGCAATGCCAGACATTTCCACACAGTTGAGGCCAGTGGGGGTGGGCTGTTAACTGTTGCAGGTGTGTTCCTGTGCGTGTACCTGTGACGGAGGAGTCGTTGCCGTTCTTATCGCTGCGGCAGTCTTCCTGTCCATCTGCGTTCTGCTGTGTGTGCTGGAGACTCAGTTTATGACAAACCTCGAACGCCTGGCCGACCGTCCGCACAATACGCATGGCCTGGCTCTGGGTGGGGGGGGACACACACAAAGACAAAGAAAGACATGCAGTTGTAATTAACAGAGCACAATTTGTACCACTGTGTTGTCATTTGGTGCCAAACACTGAATGCAGTGCAGCGTTTTGAAACCACGGTTCAAACATTTTGTTCAGTATTGTGATGTGTTTGACGTTGGACTTCCTCTTTGACTAAGTGTGCGTTTCTGCAGGTGGTGCTCTGTTCTTTGGTTATTCTGCACACCGGTTCTTTCACTTGGTATCTCACACAAACCAGAGAAGCAAAACCACTTCCAGTCACTTCCAGGGGATTTTTCCAGGAAATATGGAAGAAATGTGTACGTATATATATAGAGAGACTGTTAACAGACTCAATTAATAGTCCAGTGCACCTTGGACAACAGTCGCACCTGATTAAGTCTCATGTAGAGGAGGTTTATCTGTTTATGTAGTGAAATATCCCATCATTTCTATCGTTGACTGGATTTCTCTGTCCTCAGGTGCACAGAGCTGGACGTGTGTGCTTATCTCTGCTCTGAAAAGGCAGGTCGAGTGAAAACAACAAGCGACGTCTGTCTGCTATCAAGCCCTCGCTTGTGTGGCTCATCACAGTAGAGAGGTGCAGAGGCAGAAAAGATTCCATGTTGATGCACTGAGGCCGGGCCTCCAAACACTACTCATCCTCAGCTGAGTGAGCAGAACAGATGCGCTGTGGCTTAAAAGCCAGAACAGAACCAAGACAAGCCAGAGGACAAAATCCTTTGTCGTCCCGGTTATGAAGTCTTGTCCCAGAAGTCCAGATCAGTATCAGAACATTGTGTGACCCCAGGCTTAGTACATCTGGGTGTTATTACATTCAGGCAGTGCAGGGCAGACTTTTGATTTTCTGTTCAGCGGTGAGGTTTGGCTGCACGGTGTCATTTATTATTATTATTTCGTTTTTTCAATTAAAACCAGTGACTATCCAGCAGCTGCCACGATCAGCAGAATTGGAATTTATGAGCAGATCTGAAAAATGACCTCCATCCTCACTGACCCTTACATAAGCAGAGCAACCGCTAATATCAGCGATGACTAAGCTGCCTCTGTGGCCTCCACTGTGTCGTATTTCATGGCTGTATGGGGTCCACAATCACGGAAGTCATCAAACTTCAAAAAAATACTTATGTTGCACTAAATTATTCAGAATGGAGTGAAACAATGGGTAACAAGAGACCATGTGGTCTATATGGTAACATAATAAATGTACTTAACGACAATCTAGGAGGAATGATTGCCTGGTGTGATTTGGATTATTCCCAAATGCATTTCAGGGTGTTTAATTGAACAGATTGTAAGATCGACCAGCACCATTTCTGAGCTACCACCTGACCTGTGTAGCTACAGTACCAGACAGTAAAAACTCTGTGACGCTCTATGTTAATGGGCACCCCATGAAAACACATACAGACCATCAAAACCGTACAGCAAACTAATTACAGAGCGTCAGTGAGTTTCTGAAGTCTTTACTGTTGGAACGTAGTGAAGTTGTTATCAACAGGAGACATGAAGATGAGCAGCTGAGTTTGAGGAGCGTCACACGAGTATAGAAAGATATTAAACAAACGTACAAGACACAGATTCCAGCCTAAACTTGTTTCCCTCTCACATTTTGTCTTCTTTCGTTTCTAATTTTCTAACCACAAGCATTAATATCCTGAAACAGATGCGACGGCTCGCTCCACCAGCAGCATAAAAGATACGATAAATTGCCTTTGAGCAGCAGCCTGACAAACAAACATGTCAAGGCAAGACATCAAACTATGTCAATATAAAAAATGTATTAAATACATCATTGTCCTGTGTGTTTAGGACTTGTACTGAGAGCCAAGTGCATTCTTGTTGTGGTTTAAACTGAATTTGCACTTATTTTAGTGGAGGATTCAGCAAATATACTGTTCAAACTTATCCAGATATCTAATTTGTGTAGCAACCCTCCCTGTTCAGGTTTCCCATGCAGTTCTCTTCCTCTCCTCCATCCATCCATCAGTCGTCTCCCTGTCTGCTCCTCCTCCTCTGTGGACCTTGTATTCAGGTGTTTTCACCCCACGCTGGTCCTCAGCCTGACAGTAAACACATGTTTTTCTTTGGAGACGTTTCCAGAGGCAGTTATGTGGGGAAGCAGAGCAGGTGCTGGTGTTATTGTCCACAGTCAACACACCAAAGGCTCAATCTCCCCGGACTCAGGCTCTGACTGATAAAACATACAGTCAAACACCCGTTCTTTCTCTCCCTTTATCCCCTACAGCTCTGTCTCACTCACTTTCTCAGGTTGTTGATTTATTTAAACAACCTGTTTGTGGAAACATCTTGAGATCTGGGCTACGATTCAGAGGTCTGAAACCAGTCAACTTTAAACTGAATTAATACACTACACAGAGCAAGGGGGGACATTCAAAAATAGGTTAAATGTTAATATCTTAAGAATGAACTGAAGTATGCGGGGTTAAGCGGGTAGTAGTAAAGAAAAAGGTGTATTTTTATCAGGCACTTTGGTCAAAAACTGCAGCAGGGAGGTTCACCGAAGTCTTTAATCTTTGGCACAGTAAGCAGCAGAGTCTGCGGATCTGAGGGCGCTTCAGAGGTCAGGGACATATCTTTGGAGCATATCAACTTATTTATATAACCGAGATCTTAAAAATCTGTCCTGAAAAAACCTCCGAGCCACTGCAGGGACTTAACAACAGCAGTGACGTGAGCTCAGCTCTTCCTTCCAGTTGTAATGTCTTACAGCAGTTAAGCCTAATTGTAATAAAAGCATGCATGAGCAGTTTCACTGGGAAAAAGTAAAGCTTTGACCTTTGCAATGGTCTTCAAATTACAGACGGCCGCTTTGGTTACGTTCTTTATGCGACAGGAAAACTAGATCAGAGTCAATGAAAACCCAACTTTCTTACCGGTGATAAAATCTGAGATAGTGCGTTCATCATGAGCACAGTTTGGACCGATAACTAGGACCTCAGGCTGGACCTGCCTGTTTGAACTGGATCAGGATTACCTTCAGGCAAAGTTCAAAGCAGTAAAGCAACAATCACGAGGGGCAGCCGTGAAACTGTCATCACGAGATAAACATCGGCCATCCGTTCAAATACTTAAAAAGACCAATATTTACACTCTCATGACACTTTCGACCTCTTTTCTACGTTGGCAGGTGCTGCCAATGAAATACGCACAGAGGCACTTTCCCAGTGGATTCCTTTGTCTCCGTTGGCGATCATCACAACGAAAGACTGCCGTGCTGGGTTTGGGCATTTCATAAGCCTTTAAATTCAAGGGTTTGTTACTCAAGTTGGACTTTGTGGATCATATTTCATAGTCTCATCGGTACCTGAAGCAACAAAATCACGTCCGGGTTCCTTATCGCAGAGTTGTTTATTGTGTTTAACAAGAAGGTGAAACAAAGTGAAGAAGGCTGGGTCGACAAAGTGACCATTCTCAAAGGGAGGGAGATATATACAAGAGTTAGTCTCCACCTGCTCTATAGGAAAAGTGCCCTGAGATAACTCTGTTATGATTTGGCGCTATACAAATAAAACTAAATTGAATTGAGTGACTTGGACATGACATGACATGACATGATTAACCAAGCTGGCATCCAAACCTCAACCAAAACCATGATCTTCCTCTAACAATACACAAGATATAAGTAACCACGTGTTAACCATCACAGATCACAACACTCATAAAGGGTCCCATGGAAAGTTCTGAAATATACTGTCTGGTCATTTTGTATAAGACAACTGTTCTCAATAAATCCCCATGCCTTGTCGGAGTCTTGAGTGTTATTTATACCTTTGTATGGACAGTCCCTTCCAACACACTCAGTTCTTCAGTTAAATAAATCTGAATCAGGACCGTTATCCTGTATCTAGACATTTATGCCCTGAGCCGATTCTCCAGTGGATCTCCAGCTTTGGCAGCTGACAAGACTGTTAAAAGATTTGTCACTCAAACGCAAAGCCTGTGCTGTAAAGCTATGAAATAGTTTTTAAGTTGGACATCTGTCACCATCTCTGTCTAGCCCTCTTTCTGTCTCTGTGGCTCTCCCCATCGCTTTTCCTCTGTCAATTTAACTGAATCTCTTTCTTCTCTATATATCAAGCTGCCAGTGAGCACAATATGATCTTAGTGGCTACAGGATAGAGCCTAACAGTGCTCTAAGTGGGCGGGTGTACTTCTACCTTTTATTCTTTGGTGTACCATGACTTTTTCTTGATGAGGTTCTCTGAGCGATTCATAATGAGCCTACACTCGTTCTCGCCTGCCTGCTTTTCCCCGGCGGCGGCTAGTCGTAACGTTGCAGGTCTAATGACTCCATTGCACCACAGCTACTTTAGATAGCCTGAGGGAAGACTGGACCGAGAGCAAGGTGATGCAGAGGTGCTTTGTTTGTGTATCCCATTAAAAGTATAGAGAAGGGAAAGTATCCAGAGATGTTCCCAGGAATGCAAGGATCCAAGGACATCCTGGCCTGATGCCTTCAATGCCTTCAACCACACACTAAAGCTAACATAGTTGATCATTATGTACTTAAATAACTGAATTAGCTGTCCCTTTGGAGAAATAAATGTCATCTCCTAGTTGAATCTTTGATTCACTGTAGACATTCAGAATGTTTAATGATTTGCTGATATGTGAATAACAGGAGTGATGTCACCTATTTTGTACCTCAAGCACTGAGGCCTGGTCAAAAGTGTGGTGCATTATTTATTGCCCAGACTACCCACAGAGGTTCAAGCTGGGCTTTCGCTGTCCTCTTGGACATCTTGGCACAAGCAAAGATAAAGGACAAAGGGAATATAATGCAATCCAGGAAAAAGCAGGGTAAACAAAGAAAACAGCAGGGGAGTTACTTCTGATTAAAGTCTCTCTCCTCTGTTCATGAGCTCATTCATTCTCTCTTCCCTGTGTTTACATAGTAACCACAGCGCTCCATACGTACACATCCATCACCCCCTCTTATTAACTCTCTTACCTGGTACAACAGTGGGGTTTTATGTAGTGAGCTGCACCAGCAAACTACTCTTATCAGCCGGATGTTCATCAAACACTCTGGACAGAGTGGGTGTGTAAGAACAGTGCTGCAAACACAACCAGACCAAAATAAGTGCTAATCAATGAACAGGTTTGAGTGTGACTGTGAGAGCATGAAGTCGGTGGAGTGTGATGAATTTAAGTCCTCATGCCTCGGTGACTCTTCTGGACCATTAGCTCGCTTTCCAGGCTGTGCGTGTAGCAAGGGCACACCATACGAACACACACACATCCACACACTACAACGTCATGCTAGAGCTGATGATCAACCCTTACTACAACCTCAGTGTCGAGCTCCCACCCATACAGCCGCCTGAGCCAATCACAAGCACACTCACAGCTGTCAATCATGACGGGATACCATGTTTTTATAGCATCACATAACTAATTAAAAACAAACTTATCAGAGAAACACAGAACACACTTCAGCGTGATAAGATCGACCTTAAATGACAGAAACCATCTTTGGGAAAAATGTATTTGATTTGACTTTTCAGTTTGGCCCACGTCCCATCCACTAACATGAAGGAGGCGGGGCTTATGACCTATACTGCAGCCAGCCAACAGGGGGCGATTCAGGTGTTTTGGCATCAACTGTCAGGTATCGATGTTGGTATTGGTTGGTCAGATTCGTAGATTAGTTCGATTTGTAAGCACTGTCAACTTAATGTAAGAAGGTCCTGGTGAACAGGTGATTCACTGGCTGGATGAGCCTCTCTGATCTCATGATGGAGGTTATGGTCTATTGTTATCATGGATAGGGTTCAGGTGTAGCTTCACAAAGACCTGAGCAGACAGCAAATTCAGTTGGATGAGGACGCAGCCTACAAAGATGTGCCCTCCTCCTCAGACGAGATGGTCTAGACTCTCAGAGACCAACACTAATGGTGCATTCTTGTAAAATGGGCATTTGCCTTCAGACAAGTGTAGATATCACGAGTAAGTCAGTGAAGTTTCATGAAACCACAGCTTAATTATGGACTGTAAACACAGACACAGCAACAGACAGAAACACAGACAGGGAGTGTACCGTTATCTTGTTTCTATGAAACCCAGAACTTTAAAACAGGGCAGCATTATTGACTTCTGCCTGTGTTTAAATCTCAGTACTGACATCTCACGATCTATATCACAACATTGATATGTAGGATGTGGAAAGAAGCAACCTGAAGCAAACACACATACTATTCTATGTAAGCAATGATTTGCTCAACTGTGGTTTACTTCTACCTCTGCTGTGAAAGCATTGCAGCCTTGATAGAGTCATAAAATAAAAAAAGAGAGTGAGAGAGTTAGAGACAAAACACTTAAGACAGAAGGATCATTTCACTGAGATATGGATATTCAATAAAAAGTGCTGAACGGCTGTTAAATCCAATGCACTTAACCAAGCTGTGTCGAGGATGATGCCAGTCCTTATCATTTTATATTAGCACTCCTCAATGTCAAGGATGAAACCATCGATCCCCAGTTCCACTGGGAAACATTATCCAGGCCAACTACATGTAAACAACGGCCATGTTAAGAAAACTGAAATAAATAAAGTTAAACAGGCAGCTCACTCAGTACTTTCCAATGTAATTACCTACAGTATGAGCAGATTTTTCGTTTCATTATTGTTTGGGCTTTTCAATCATCCCCCGAAGGCAGAAGATTCAACTTGTCTAAGGCTGAACAAGTTACAGCCATTAGCCGACATTGAGCGACAGCATATGGTTGGAGGGCATCTATCCGCAGAGAGAGAACTCAATTAACACTTGACACAATAACCACAGCTCTCTCTCCATGTCATCAACCAGCTGTGGACAGCAGATGAGTTTTTATCCATCATAACCATTATATAGATATATAGATAAATAAATACGGACCAGAAATTGTTGTTTGAGCTCACTGAAGTCTAATATTGTTGTTTTTACGTTGTTAAGTGCATCTCTATTGCTTCCCTTACTGAGTGTGGCCTATCGGCATAAATACAACACTAACTACATAAAACATACAGCTGCCAGCTGCAAGGTTTCCTGTTAGCAGCAGTGATGGGATGTGTTGTAGTCCATTATAAGGTTAAAGAGACTGTAACCAGGTTTTATGCATCGTCTTCATTATCTTCTGCTTGTTCATGTGTTCCTGCCTCACTGGTGAAGATGCGGGATAAAGCTTGGACAGAAGGTGGAGTGATGCTAACACATGATGTGGTCTAGAGCTGGACTGGAGCTGCTACAAAGCTGCTACTGAGCACATGTCATGGCACCCTGCCCACTAGATTCTAATATTTCTTGTGAACAAATGGAAACTTGTGGCTTTTCTCTTCGCTTCTGCTGTGACTGAATGGTTGTCTGTCTCTAAGTGTCAGCCCTGTAACTGACGGGCGACCTCTGACCCCACCTCTTGGCCAGTGCCAGTTGGGATCAACTCCAGCCCCCCTCCTCCTCCACGCGACCTTTTAAGGATAAGCGGATATAAATAATGCATGGGCAAATGCTAAAAGAAAGGATATATGGAATGAATCCCATAGAGTCCATGACCTACACACATCTGGCCAGTGGTTTTCAAGAGAAGCAAGAAGGAAAACGTTCTGCGACGCGGACTGACCAGCTTCAGACAAGTCAGGGTAATTGGTGGTTGAGAAACTCTGCCCTGACCATCAGACGGTTATTTCTCACCTAAAACTGCCTCGTCCAATCAAACAAAAAGGTCCTAAAACACAGTGATCTGAAGGGTCATACACAAACACAATCACACGCTGACCTCTCAGCTGAAGCAAAGAATACTCTCTGGTCTTTAGTCTATCACTCTCACTTCACTTCCACATAATGGGGGCCAGGGCATTCATTAGCTTCCTTTCAACTGTTGATCGGAGGAAGAAGAAGGGGAAGAGTGAGAGAGTGTGAGTGAGAACGAGAGAGAGAGACACAGCCTGCCTCAGTGTTGGAAGTGAAACGCCACTAAAGCCTTTTTATGGAACTGTGATTTAAAGCCAAGCCATTCTTTCACTGCTGGTAGTTAAGAGGGAAATAAAATCTGCTTAATCTTCTACTTAATCTTGCACTCGCAACCTTCTACATGTCAAACCCCCCCCCCCACCCGGGTGACGGTTTAATGTTTGATGTGTATATACCCTTTCTGTTTTCAATATGCTCTTTTTGTCTTTTTCAATCTTCTACATCTTTTCACACTTTCTTTGTGAACCCTTTTCTATGTTTTCTATGTTCCTCCTCTTTCTCCTCATGTCTTCATCGGGGGTCTGAGGAATACTTACTGGACTTTTTGGAAACATTTAAAGGGATAATAGTGTTTTTTAGAGTTAATTATTTATTTATAGGCCCAGACATGAGTCTTGTTTTTCATGACCATTTGGTGAATAATTATATGTATGTACTGACAGAATTGTATGGTAAAACCTAATGTTTGTATTTGATCATGTTAAGGTATTTTATTGTTTTTATTGTTTCATTAAATTGTTTCATTTCTGTTCACAATGTGTAATGTGAACGGTGTCGCATGCAGTGAACAACACAGAGAGAAGAATCACTTTCCAAGCGTCTTTCATTGTTTTGGTTTTACAAGCTTTTGTCACTGTTTGCAGCTTAGAAAACCCACTGTGGCACAACCTGCCAGGGACACAAAGTCAGAGACGAGCTGTCGGTGGAGACCAAAACAGAGGGAAAAGAAGGGCCAATATTGGACTTCAACTCACAATAAATGCTTATGTTTGCTGACAAGTTTGTCGTATGATGAGGTAATGTGGCAGTTTACAGCTTGTTGTGATACCTCTAAAAGATCCATCAAAGTTAAGCCCAATCAAACTTTATTCACTGTATCAGTGTTTTCATAGTGCGAACCAGACATGCACACGGAAAGAAATACGGTCTTAAAAAGCTTCCATTATTAGTGTTGGGGGCTTGTTCCGAGATATTACCCAGACGTCGACAGTAGTAAATGAGTTGTATCCCTCGTTTCACTTCCTGTTTACATGATGTCGAGCACTCCTCCCTCACGTCTCGAGGCCCTGTTTGCTGACCACTGGTCTGTCTGTTCGGTTTTTGGTTTAGTTTAAAAAAGAAAAAGATATCTTACTCAAAGTTTTTCCACACACACACACACACACACACACACACACACACACACACACACACTTAATGGCTTCAGGGCCATAGTTGCTCCAGAGAATGTGGGTTTGCATCGCTCGCCATTTTGTCTTCCAGATAGTGTGTGTGTGTGTGTGTGTGTGTGTGTGTGTGTGTGTGTGTGAGTGTCAGTGTCGGTCTGTCTGTAAGAGATAATGAGGCAGTGTGTGCTTCACTCGGCTAACCCCTGGTCTTAACCATCAAGTCCTGCGAACTGGCAGCTAAAGTGGAAACTTGTGAGCACATTTTCTAACTGTGTCACATTGCTGGACTCTGTTGAGACTTCCTCTGACTTCCTCTGCTCGGCTCAGCTCTGCAGCACTACATCCTTCCCCAAATGGCTTTCAAACTTGCTCCTCAAACCTCAACCATGACAAGCCTATAGTGCCAGGAGGAATTATTGCTGCTCGACAGCCGCGTGTCTCTTTATTGGAGGTTGTCAGGACGTGACTCAGACAGTGACATGATTTAGTGTCGAAGGAGGAGGAATTGCTTTAAGAAATACTCGACTAACAGACTGTGAAAACATTGGAAATGAAACACTGAGTGGCTGCCTTTTTCCATCTTGTCATTATACAGAAACAAAGTTTGATGAGTCGGTTATTGCAAGTCATGCGAAAACTCAAATTCTCTAAAAATATAATATCAAATCAAAACAAACAAGAGTTTTTCTTCTCACAGTTTTTAACATTTTGATTTCTATGCATCAGTAAATTCGACAAATGTAAATGAATTTCTTTTTCTTTTCTAATAAAATGACATTAGTGTCATGCACTAATTCAATAACTGTGTTGAGCAGCGTGGAAATGTGCCGTCTTTTTCTTAATACCAAGTTCAAAAATCGAAATATGTGCTTGAATGTTATAAAACACACAAAGCATTGAGTGTTTTGAGCGTTTAGTTGAAACGATGCTCTTTTTTCACACATGGAAGCTACTCAGCACAATAACTGATTGGTCGGATGCTGAGCAGCTGCACTCGAGCAGGTCGGCATTAAGAGTCCTGCTCGAGGACAGTCCACTGCTGTTAATGAGGGAGGGGCTGCTTCATTCACCCCATTCAGGCAGAAAGTGTGTTCATGTCTGTTATTAAAAATGGACGTTTGTTGGGTTGACACTGCCAATGCAGTTTAAAACAGAGCATTATGTCAGTCCAAACCTAATGCTTTATCATCTTTCTTACCTTCTTCTTGGACTTGAAGACATTGCAGCGGAAGACATTACTCTGTCCGTCTCTGGCGATGTAGCTGAAAATCTTCAGGTCCTGGGAGTCGTGAGACACGTAGAATATCCTAAAAGAAGAATAAAATAGGTCAGAAACTCAACGAAACACAACATGCTGCAAAACAGAATCCCAGCCTGGCAGCGTTTCCAAATGTATCTTAAGACGCAAACTAGGCACTCAGCCCGTGTCTCCGGGGTTTCAGTGAGACTAAAATAAACACTTTTTTAAGTTTGTTTTAATCCGAAGGCAAGAGACCACATTTTAGCTCTCGAGCTCAAAAACAAGGGCAAAGAAAGTTGTGATTATACTGTGTGTGTGTGTGTGTGTGTCGGCTGGGAGCCAAGTACAGACTTCCTTATAGATTTCTATTAGTTTTATGGGACACACATGGAAAGCCAGGTAAACTTCAAAAACATACATTCCAGTGAGAGGGAAAGAAAAACTACCCTGCGTGGGAGAAGATGCACTGAGTCTGAGGGTCCTGGGAGGGGGACAACGTGTGCAACCAACAGTGAAGGGACATACTACATCCTGCAGAGCAGGTAAATAGATACGTTTGGCAGCCAAAGAGAGAACACAATCACCTGCAGGAGGGAGAACACTGCACGAGTTCAGCTAATTTATGACAAAGAACACTGCTGCCGGAGAGATAAAGCATCGCGGGTGACACGACTGAAACCGTCGTGTTGAGAGAGCGATGATAAACGAGAGGCGGCACTTCTATCTTGTGCACACTGTTCTGCTTTGCTAATTCAAACATTCATGATGATGATCACAATACTTTACACGTATTCTTGTCCTGTATAATCAAGTTATAATTATAAAACAAATCTTGCAGAGCGCATCACTGTGAGAGAAAAGGACGGCTCCCAAGAGAGAATCTTCACTGGAAGAAATCTGTATTCATCCACGCTCACAACCCCAAGTCCTCATGATCACAACACAACGAGCAGCCTTATCACGATGACTCTTTCTCCTTATTAAAGATTATCATTATTATTATACACTTGAAGGTTTTTCCAGACCGAAGTGTTTGCAGACAAAAAATATTCCAAAGTCTTTCTAGTAATTAATCAATATTCAGTTTTGTATTAGTATTGAGTAAAATAGTATAATCCATGCTTACATGCTCCAGCTGTGACGCTCATCACTTATTATTGTAAAACAAGTCTACAACAGTACTTTCATAGAAACAAGGCATTTTCAAATCTCAAACTAAATGTTAAAGCTACAGTACAACACAGCCCCAGTAGTGGGTGCTCAACCTAAAACCCACGCACAGAATCTAGAAAAAGCAAAAAGGTTTCTTAAATCTTTATAGCAAAGAACTTAAATGGGCAGACTCACAGAGTAAAGTATGTTACGTCACCACCATTAAGACTGAACCTCCTTTTTGTGTTTTCAGGATTGTGCAAAGTGAAGCCCTGCAGTGGACGGCTTGATTCTGAAAGTGTAATAGTGAACGACACTCTGGAGCCAGTTGTTGGTGTTGCTTGATACAGTTAACTTGAAATATCAACTGGATGACGGAAGTACCAGCATCCTCAGGCAGAACAGCTTCCTAATTGGCCAATTAGTTGCTTTAATAAAGGCGCTTGGTGGTTTTCCTGAGGTAATTTATCACAGTGAGACAATGGACAGCCAGGCAAGAGCAAGACATTAGGTGAAGATTATTCAAATTGACCCTGTTGTCTCTGTTCAAATGTGTGTGTGTGTGTGCGCGCTTCTGTGTACGTTTGTGTGGATGTGTATGTGTTGTGAACTGGATATCAGGGGTCTCATCTAAACACCTCGTGACATTTCTGTGGTATTTGTTTTGGCCTTTTCTCTGGGAGCCAGACTAACTGAGGTCTAGCGGTATGGACGGCGTCTTTGTCAACCCTGTTTAGTAGACTCCCAACATACCAGACACAGCTATCTGCAGTGATTCCTACCAACACACACACACACACACACACACACACACA
>JAVQJL010094154.1:0-60103 GCA_036024295.1 Nannoperca obscura
ATCTAAAACGTGACTTGACTTGATCATGGTACTTGGCTTGGACGTGAGACTTGAACATGATTAAAACTAGACATGAAACATGGCACAAGACTAACACAGATGACGAGACATAACAATTAACTAGCTCCAGCGCTGAAGATTTTCCAAAGATGTGCAGTTTTCTAAATACCATAACCATGCTGTTTCAAACAAAGATTTGGCACACACAGGGTCTACATTAAATCTGTTTTTCACACACATAAATGAGAGAATTGGTGTTATGTCAAGCATAGGCACAAGCAAAACAAATAACAGTTCTATTTTGTATTTCGACATGAACATCAATCAGCAAATGGAGAAAAAAGAAGACAATGCTGTTTTTGCCCAGCATGTATTTTGAGTATATTTGTCACATTCTTTTACAGTTACATTAGTCCTTAAATCCATATTTGTTTGAGTGTTGCTGAAGCACCCAGTGTCTCTACCAGTGTGATTATCTCTGCTATTTTTCAATTTCAAAACTTTATCGTTTTCATGACCCACTGGTCTTTAAGGCCTTCTGTAAAAAAGGAAAAACTTGAAAATTAACCAAGCATAGTGGCAATTTAACCATCAGGGCAGGTATCTTACACACAACTGTTCTAAATTGTACGCATCAGCTGCAAAGTGCAACAAAACCACAATTGGACAAGACTTCACCTCCTATTGCAGTTAGCAGTGAAACAAGAACATGGCGATACGACAGGTATCTTTGTTCATCTCAGGGTTGACAATAGAGCTGCCTGCAAATGTGACAGTCTAGTCAGTTAGCATTTACATTCAAGTCCACATGTCCTTGCCAGTATGAAAGAAAGGGAACATAAAATCATGTCACATTTAATGTGATGGACAGCATATAAGTGACCCAGCATACCGTATTTCTAGGGAATGAGCTACAGAGTTCCATATGGGTATAAAAGATGTTGTGTGACAAACACTGCATAGACTATAGATATTCTTCCTTCACAATGCCAATGAAACAACCACATATTAATCTAGTGGAGCACAAGCAGTGAGATGTGAAAGCCGTGGATGTGCGATTTGAACGTGTTATGTGGGGCTTTACAATATATTTCTCCTTTAGTAATTAATTGTATTAAAGACCAATTATAGTGAGGTGTTACTCTCTGGAGCTGTTACTGAGCTTTTCTTTCATCCGCAGTTTTAATGTCCATTCCTTAATTGGCTTTCTTTTAAAGAGCGCACACATGGTTGGACCCCCAAAGGCAAATAACCCTGCAGTTAAACCTGCATCCCTATCTCTTTGCTTCATTGTAGCACAGTCTGTGGAGGAAATCTCACTCCTATATACTGTACAGTAAATGCATATGTATGGGCTCAAGCAATAGGTATTTTTCACATTCAGTGTTTCAGTAGCTATGGCAACAAGACATTTGCTGCTTGCTTTTATAAAATGGTGGCCGAGGCTTAGTCTAATGAAATTGTATTTCTAGATTAGTCCAACATCACATAAAATCTAACTATCAGTGCTTGATGGTGTGGATCAATTTGAGGATTTGATGAATGGCTGTCACAGGCTGTCCATTTCTGCAGGATGTTGTGCACACTGTATGCACAGTATCATAACACAGTACTGTAGCCAGCGCTGCTTCTCATTGAGTGCAATTGTTAGCATTTTTAAGTGGGAAACCTGTGAGGGATCATGACTTCTTTTAATCACATAGAGACTCCTTCTTGTTGGTCCTCCCTGTTATGTCATTGTGTCCTTCTGGCTACACCGTCTCCCGGCCAAAGTAAGCAGGAACAACTAATTTGCCATGTCTAATGTGTTTTCAGTGCCATGATATAATTAAAGGCTCTTTTTAATCATATAATTGTACTTTCAAAGGTATTCATAGTATAGCGGTACAAAAACAGGCACGTTAATTGGGTATAATTATATAGAAGAGCAAAATCATAACCTCATCTCTTTTTTGTCCACTCAGCAGCAGCTTGTAGCCCACAGTACTGTGGAGCAGTGTTCTGCTTGCAAAAGATGCTCATCATAAAATAATAAATGAATTATGTTCCTTAGTAATTGCTGGGTTCCTATTCACAATGCTGTAATTTAGTATTTTATATAACATTTTATAGCCAAAGTAAAATATAAAGATTTAAAAGCCCAAATAAACTCAATTGAATTAAATAAGAGACATATGATTTAAGTGTTTGTGAGGGGTGTATTCTTATTGACTATGTAATAAGGTTAACATAATACAAGACTTGTACATTTTGTACATTTTTATATAAATTATCATTTGATTTTTGATTTTGAGTTTTGTGTGTACTACTGTTAAATGTTTAGCAATCATACACATACATATTTTATTTTACATAAATAATAACATGAGCACAGTCCAGGACAAAAATTTAGTATTTAACAATTTCACAACCAAAATGTTTTTTAACAGCTGTCTTTTCAAGAATGTTAAAGCTGAAGCTATTTTTTCTATTTTTAAAGCCTTGACTGAAACCAGGGCAACTCCAAAGTATGATGACAGCCTTGATAAGCAAATATAAATAGCTGGTGTCTGATCTAGAATGATTAGAGCGACCTGTAAGTAGCCACATACATTTCAGTGGTTTAGCGGAAAAGCCGTAGAGAGTCCACCTTTTAACAAGGACTCATCTATCATGGTCATGGGCTGACAGTACACGCCTGCTCTCCTCTGTTTGACGAATCTTGCAGCATTTCCTCATCGACAGGTAGACACATGTCCTTAGACACTATACAGTGCCAATGTTGCTCATTACAATTTCTGATTAACTACCATACCATTATTTGTTTTGCAGATAAATGGGGAACTGACAGCTGCTTTTTAGGTGTGCATTCGATTTTACAAGCCTGCGAAACAGTGATAGCTGTAAAAGCTAACATCATGAAAACATATTAAACTCCAATTTATCCTCCAGGAACGCACAAAAGGTGATTTATTATGAGTAATGATAATGTAATTGAAGTTACAAAGATGGTTGTTACCAATGGGTTTTGTATCGTACCTTGCAGAAATAAAGTATCGTAGTGTTACTTTGCAAATGGCCTTTTTCACTGCAGCAGAAAGTCTAAGTTATTCTCACCAGAAAATACATCATGATTAGAGAAAATGTACAGGTAATATTCGCTTAAACTACTCAAAAAAGTACTAAAAGCTACTGTACTGTAAGTTGGGTATCATAGTCCGCTCAGATCAAATTCAAGTGTACAAAAATTATATTCACTATTTCCCAGGTAGAAATATAGATCAAGGGAAGGTGGCAGATAAAGATGGATTTTAAGCCTTAAAACCATTGAGGCATAGGTCATACACAGAAGGTCTATACCTCCATATTAGGAAGGTGTTTTTAATTTGTCCTTACACTTAGTGTTGTATATTAGTACACCGTGTTTTCCACATCTCCTGTAAGAAAGTTTGACAAATTGGCTGGACTTTGGCTGCCAACAGTGCTAAGATCAGCCAATTATTTCAGCAGCCGGAAATGATGACGAGACAGAAATGTAAGTGAACAATCTGTTCCTCTGGCTGTTTATGAAGCTACCTACTGAGAGAAACTATGTGCCACAGTCCACCTCATGTCCTAAAATATGCATGGTGAAATACCCTCTGCATTTATAGTATAACTAACAAAGTAATAATGGTACAATAATAATTTAGGGATAAAAATATTCTATTTTTTGCAGGGTTTTATACATTTACAAACACACAAAGATACATAAAATCTAAACAGCAGAACAGTACGAGCTACTGTAGATTTGTAATTTGTTATTTATCAAATAAATAAAAAAAACTATGTCAGTGCACTAAAACAGTATTGTGCAGTCCGTGTTGCGGACGTGATCCCTCTCAGGCATTTCACTAGCAAGCACTACCAATTGAGTTCTGTGGAGCACTCAAGTAAGAAGCACAACCGACTACCACATTGACTCTGCGGTAGTGGGTGTGCATTTCTGATGTTGTCTGTAGTTCAAACTTTTAGTAAAGTGTATGGTGTACATTTATTTATTTCAATTTAATTATTTATTTAGGGCAGCAGTGTGTAGCGCAGGAGGTAGAGTGGGTTGTCCATTAATCCCAGGGTTGCCGGTCCCAGGGTGTCTTTTGGCAAGACACTGGACCCTAAGTTGCTCCCAATGGAGGCCAACACCATGTATGGCAGCTCTGTCACCGTGGGTGTGTGAATGGGTGAATGAGACCAATTTGTGTAAACACTTTTGGAGCCATTAATTAATTAGTTATTTTTACAGCTGCGTTTCATTTTTGTCTACTAAGCTGCAGGCCAGCAACGGCCTGAGTTACAGTACTGGCATTGCAAAATTTAGAGGAATCTGGTGATAAAATGCAATCTAAAGCATGGCCCTAAACCTGAAACCAGAGCCCAGCCTGTACCTGCTGCCTTACCAGTTAGTAGATCAATTTAGCCATTTACCAATATTGGCCAGATGAACATGTCTGGTAAACTCAAAACATCTTTCCCAGTTGAGCCTGGCAACAGTCCAAACAGTTATAATCCAGAACAGAACCGATCACAATGCTCTTCAAGAGTAGGTGATGTGGAGGAAAGGATCGCATGTTGTCGGGACCTGTCGGATTCAGATCAGGTTACATTTATATGTTCTAATGTAATCTAATATATATTGTAATATATGACTAAGTGCCCTTAATAATGACATTTTAAAAATATGTTAATACAATTGTGTGTTAAATATTGTTATTAAAAATATACAGTGCTATCCTGATAGTCTGACTACGAGCCAAATTGTTCTCAGGCCTCGACATAGCATGGCCTCATATTTCTGAAAATGACAGGCACTGTTCTCTGGCTGGAAGGTCGCAGGTTTGTTTCCCTCCACAACCAACCTTGAACAAGAAATGGTTGTCAGTGAGTCAGTGATATCCATACAGTACATGTTTTTATGGCTCTGGTCAGACATGCTCTTGTCATATATAAGGATTTTCATTAATTTGCACGACATTCTGTTAAACAAGTGAACGATTTCAGTAATAAACCCACATTATGAGCAACAGAACGTGAGGGATAACAAATGTGTTACACAGATGATTGATAATGAAAGGCATCCTCCTGCACAGAGAGATTAAATCAAATAATTTTAAACAAAAAAAGAAAAATGACTTTAAAAGCTGGTGGGTGAATGATGGACATTCTTGATAAGTTGGATTTTCTCAAATGTCATTTCATCCATATCACTAAAAAACAAATCCTTTGACCAATTTAAGTGATAAGCACTTATTTAAAAAAATTACATTTTATTTCTAATTTGCTTTTTAGGTTTGTCTAGGTGTTCCAAATGTGTTATAATCCAGGTGTGTTTTAAAGTGTTTATACCAAATTGTCACCATTTATAAAGCCGTTTTTTCTTTCAAGTAAGACATGTGGCAAACGACCCATGTTCTTTCAGTAATCACTGCAGAGTCGGTTTTCTTGATTCTTTTTTTTTTCTTCTTTTACAAATAAGGGGGGAAGAAATAGCTCCCAGCCTAACCGTCACCATGCTGCAAAACCAATCCAACAAGTGAACACTTTCAAAAGCAACCATCTCTCACCAGAAATAGTGTGTATTCAGTTAAATGATATTATCCAAACATGGAAACATAATAATTTACCTGAAGTTTCTATGTAACATGGTGTATTACTATGAAACTACTGCACAGAATTATTTCTGTAAAAGACCAGATGCAGACTCTACACAATTTCAACACAATGGTGAATGAAAGTATCATCCTGTGCAATGAAATTTAAATTACAAACAAGCTCCTGGAGACCTATGCTTCTTTTGTTTTGTGATTCGATTAAGTTTGCATGTGGAACAAGCCAGAAGAGATGGATTGCTGAGCCTGCGGCAAGAAGGCAAACAGAAAATATCATGAAGACCTGAAATGATAATGTTGGAGGATCTACTGTGCCCAGGAGGGTTGTTTTTTTTGGTTTGCAGTCTAACATAAAGGTTCAACGAACAGTGTGTAAAAGTAAAGCTTTCTTCATGTAACACAGAATTTCAAGGTCTTTTGAAATGAAGAACTTTTTCCTATGATATTGTTTTTGTCGCCCAACTCTAATTCCAAAACATAAATATGGGCTAATTAATGCATTTAAGCTGTGGTTCTGCACCTCCTCTACATATTTGAAAAGTCCAATAAATACAAGTCCATCTGCAAAATATCATACAGGTATTTAGGATATAGTCACACTTCACATATCCAACCAGTCACTGATTTTAACTCTTGCTCAAATGCTGTGAAAGTTGTCAGGCAAATGTTTTTCTGTGCAGTTATATAATAGCAATTCCAGACATTGTAGCTGTTGTTTTGTTGCTGTTCTTTTTAATGTTAATTCTGATGATTGCTTTGGTCTTATATTTACCATCATGTAACGTGATGGCATGCGCTAATTGTGATTGTGAAAAGTGATTGGGGAACCACTATAACTACATTTTCAACCACTAACTGCATTTTATAAACTATCATTTCCTGGCTGTTCATCCATCATACTTGTAGTTCCTTCAAGTATTATATATGGAAAATGTCACACTTGGTCTGGTGACACAGGTGCTGCCACCTGCACACTACGTTTAAATTAATGTTTTCACACTCTAAGGCATTTCAGTAGACAGCGTTCTGAAGAGTTGTATTCCTATTTTGCTATTTACTTTCTTTGAAGAAACATCCTGAGGCATCCACCAGTCCCAGAGGAGACTCGTGTAGTGCGGAAAAGACAAATTATGGACTGTGACTTTAAGTTCAAGTTTGTATTTGAAGATGGAGCAGTCCTATTCAGATATTCTCCATCAGCACGATACATAAAACACAGTTATGGGGGGGTTGGGGGCTGCTTGCGATTCATTTGAGGAAAACCTTTTTCTGACACACTTGGTATTTCTCATCTCATTATTGGGGCTGATTATAATTCATAGGCTATATTAAATGTCAGAGAAAGGCCATGGATTGTTATGCAAATGTTAAGCACAAAATGTGTTCTTTTATTCAGATTTTTTTCCCCTCGACTTGGTCAGAAAAAAATAAAGCAAATGTCAGTAACAATTTAATAGTTTGTTGAAAACACAAAGACCCACCTCATTTGGATTAATCCAAGTCAACATGACAGATTGTCATTGTTCAGCATAATTATCTTTTAAATAATCAGCTATAAGAGAAATCAAGTCACATCTGTTTGCTACAATACAATCAGACACTGCTAACTTGTAATGCAAACATTAAAATATTTTTTATTATATTTATATAAATATTTTTTTTATTTTTTTCTTCCCTATTTTTTTTCCTGAACCTTTAGCCTTTGTCTTTTAGCATCATAGCACGCACGTATGTAGCCACAGACAGCGTTGTCAGTCAACTCATGGAGCTCACATTGATTTAACTAGCTGGCTACATGGGACAAAATCTGCCAGTGACAGTTTTTAATTCAGCTGACGACATTGACAGGCACTGAATTGAAATGAAAAGCCTCCATTTGTCCACCACAAATTTGTCTGAATTCAGGGAACCCTTTAGCATCAGTAACTAAGGGGGACAGAGCTTAGCAAAACATCAGTTATATCTGTTCCCAAACCAGTTTTAACTCAATTTGACTCACTTTGATTTTTATTTCAGTGGATGACTATTGTGATGTACAGGTACAGGCCTTTTTGAATGTATCCCCCTGACCTTGGACACAAA
The DNA here is from genome assembly GCA_036024295.1 of Nannoperca obscura. NCBI lineage: Eukaryota > Metazoa > Chordata > Actinopteri > Centrarchiformes > Percichthyidae > Nannoperca > Nannoperca obscura. The sequence goes on from JAVQJL010094154.1 coordinate 7,707, forward strand.
TTGGTTAAATAAAGGGGAATCCAATTGAAGCAGGTATTATGTGATACAGGTACAATTGTACTCTCTTTGTAAATTAGCAGTGCAGAGTTCATTGGATGAACAAAGTTCTAAATAATTAAGCCTGTAGAAATTGGAGAGGTAGTGATGAGCAATCTGCTGCTGATGTGATACTAGATTAAAAGCAAGGCCAAGAGCTAATTCATTGGCCTTCAATTGCAATGGCAGGCTCATTACCCTCAAGAAAGCGGCGAGAAGTCACAGAGGTTTGCAAGCATTGTTTGGCTTCCTAGGGAAGGCAGCGAAGAATGATAATACTCTTTTGGTATTTTTCTTCGGTACTTTCTCTGCATCATTATGCAAGCTTAATAGAGCCCAGATGAACAATAAGAGCTTTCCATTCAGTATAGTCACTGTAACGGCTTATTTTTTGCTGTTATACAACCAGCTGCCTCCTATAATGGCTGAGGTGGCGACAAACAGCAAAATAAAGCTCATGGACAAAGTTTACGATTTCATCAAAGTGTGATTTAGCTTTGACCATGGCTGTAAAGGCCTGTTAAACAAATGGGAAGCCTGCAAGCAGCATCTGGCACATTAAAACTGACCCCCACATAAATCTGCTCTGGACTGGTGCACTAACAGGTATCAGCAAATGGAGTTAACTGATTTAAAAAGTAATATCAGGCCTTTTATGAACCTCTATGCATATTTTGGGTAATGAAGGAGAGTAGAACTGCTTCTCTTTACCTTGAGTTTTATTTCTCTCAGTGACAGTGATTTGAAGCTCAATAGTATAATTCTTTTTTATTCACTCTGGTCACTTTGAACTTCATAGACAAAACTTCCTGAAAAGGGAATTACTTACATTGTCTTATGTGTGTAAGCGCCAATGTTTGCAATGGAGACAAAGTTAAAGAAAATACAGTTAATTGCAAAGATTGTAAACTGTAACTGATCAGACATTCCGTACTTGTGAGATAATTTATCTAACACACCAAACATTATCTACTTGTAATTTTTATTCTTTATAACGATGAAGCCACGTAACGGTAATTTTACAGCTGTCTTAGCTTTAAATGACTCTTAGATTTGTGATGATGACAGCAATTAGCAAGCAGAACAGATGCTGAAATGTGTATGCAATACCCACATTGAAAAGCATTATGAAACTCATTCTCTACCAGATGTTAGCTCCTCCTTGCTGACAAATATTACATAAATCTACTCAAAAAGCTTAATGGATCCAATATGCAATGAGGTAGGTCATTTGAGGAGACCTGCAATGCACTAATGACAATTTGTTATCAATAAATGTCCTAAAAAGGAATCTTTACAGGAATCTAGCCTCAGGTGAAGAGAAAGTATGGTTACATACTTTCTCCAAATATATGTTATATATGGTATGCAACAGCTCACAATACCAAGTGAGCTGCTTTTCCATCAGGACTCAGTGGAACAAAACGTCACTCCCAAGCTATTAGTTTTTTCATGTTTGGATAATGTAATGCTCAAATATCACGGTTTTAAATATCATACATTTCTGTCTTGCAGTTATACCATCATTACACACATTAATAAGTTTCCTCAAGACCACTGACATGACATTATATGATTGTATTTGTAAAGCATGTATGTCAGAAAGTGCCTAAATAGGAGATCAGTTCAGGTCAACTTATTTTGTATACATATATAAAAAAACTGCTGGATATAAGTATGTTCTTGTCTACCTGTATACAGTATATCCTGAATGCAACATAATTAAAAATAGAAGAAAAAAGATTGACTAAATATAATTTATTGGAAATCAGTCTGACATAACATTAAATAAATAACAGATGATCAGATTTTGGTGTTTGAATTTCATTCTATTACTTATCAAAACATACATAGGAAAGTAACAGGCACACTTGGTCCTGGCTTGTAGAGGGAACACTGTCATGATAATCATGACCCAACAGATTTTAGCAAGTACTCGCTGTATTTTGTACACCAGTGGTGCTAATGAGTTTAGGTAACTCAACATGCTGTGCATTTTTACAGGGTTGCGAAAAAGAGGCAGATGTCGTAACTGTGCAGTAGGAAAAAGTATCACAGCTGGTCAGGGGCCCACAGCCAATGTGGTCTGTGAGCAGGAGGGGAGAGGAGGGGCAGAGGGTAACCTGAAGGGTGTTTGGGGGTGCGAAGGAAGGGAATTTTCATGGATTGTGGATGGTAGTGGGGTGGTCAGTCGATCTCTTGACTGATAATCCCCCGCCCTTCAAACTCTTGTCACATTCTGTCTTCGTTTTGACTTCCCAGACCCTTCCAAACGATTACCTTCCCACTTGCCCTTCACAAGTCACACTCTTACTATACTGTAGCTGTTGAGGGTACTCCACATGAAAGAACTGCAGTATGCCTTTACTACTACTCCCCACCAAAAACAGGAGACATCTGTCACTATGGATACTTGGGTGTGGATAAATGCAAGGCATGGCTAAACAGCAGCACATGCTCAGAGCCATAGTGCCTTTTCCCTGTATATCCCAAACATCCCTAAAGCAATGGAAAACAATAGACGTGATATAACAAGATGGTATGTGCATATGCATACCAAAATAATGATGAAGAAGCAAGATAGAACTTACATTTTATGCTGAGTGTTTACATTAGGGCCAGTGGAGTGTGATAAGTTGGTATCCGTGCAGACACACTGTTGCAGGATTTTATATTGTATTTCTACTCCCCAGTATATGATGGGTGACGCATGGCAAGGCACTTGATATGGTAAATCCTTCATGCAAACATGCAAACGAAAGCAAAGTGGACAGGGAGAGGGTCAAGTCTCTGGAATCAGTTTGGAGAAGTTTTTTAAGTATCCAGCATATAGACAGACAGGAAACGAGGGAGAAAAGTATGACATGAAAATAAAGGTCCCACAGTTATGTAGAATGTAGAATGCACACTTAACCATTCGGCTCGTTTGAGATCCAGTTTGAGATCTTGTGAGTGGAAATTTATGTGTGAAATTACCCTTTATTACTGTGCCTACAGCCCTAGTTCATCATCATATTGTAACAAAAAGCATTAAAATAACTACTCCCATTTACTACTATTGACATGTAACCTGGTGAACCACCACTGGACACCTAACCTCCATCAGTCACTTTCTATACGGCTCATAATGGCAATGCCATTACTAATTGATTGGGACATGAAGGATTAGACTACATCAAGTGTCATTTTCTCTCTCCTTGTAGCAGCATGCAAATATTTTGTGGGAGACCATGACTGTAAAAATAAACAGTCTGTTTGCATATATACAATGTTTCTCAGTGGCCTTGTTTTTCATTTACACGCAAGCCATGTTGCCTGCATGCAAGAGTCAATATGACATGGGAAAGCAATTTGAGGGCAGTTTAAAACCAGCCAACTGAAAAGACACGGGCAATTCTAACTACTTCTAGCTTAAACCTGTCAACCCCTCTCAGGTCTCCATGTTTTCTAAGATGTCAGAGCCCCTTTTGGGTGCATGAAAATATCTCGCATTGCAATGCAGAACAAAATCTGAGTGTTAAAGTGCCTCTCTAGTGGACTGTTAATGTTTGCATCACAAACAGTGGTAAGAATTAGTAGTGAAGTTTTCTACACAGACAAAATAGAAGGAAAAAAAAGTTAATCTTTTTAAAATAAATGTTATTCAATGCTAATATCCAGCTCTAACGGAACGTGCATCTAATGTGTATGTCATTTTTAAAATGTAAGGGAAGTTTTCCAATGTGGGGTTGTATAATCTATGTGAAAAATTTTATATAATCGCAATATCTCTTTCTCAGTTTAAAGTTGTGGGGCGCAAGGTTTCCAAAAATTATAATGTTTGACAGTAGACACTTACATTAAACTATATAAGTATAAGTTTGCAGCACAAACAGGTTGTCGTCGTAAGTTACAGTATTTATGCAATGATAAAGAACGTGCTATTTTGTGCCAGAGCCAGAGGAATAACAAGAAAAAGGAAAACATTGAGAAATGCTTAATTAAGATACTTCCTGTCCCCACAGCACGTTATCTGTCTTGAGTCTCTCTGTTTATTTATTTCTTTTGCAGCATTTCCATTTTGTGCGACCGAGGTGGAACAAATCCTTGGCATAGTGAACTACGAGCTAAAGCAAAGCCACACTGTTTCTTAGATACCAAGGTAAGGATGCACTAACTGCTAACTTGTCTCCGATGTCATTGCTAGCATAATGAGCCCTGACATTCAGCACTTCTCTCTCAGCTGACATGATTGCTGTATCACTGTGATTAGCCCCGACCTTTCATCTCCAGGACCAGAGTAGTTGTGACCCCTTGTTACAACTGGTAATGAGTACCGCAACCTCAGCTGTGACAGCCTTGTATAAGGGTCAGATTGGAAACAACCCCAACTGATCAACAATGGTGACAGTCAGGCACACAAGTTCAGGATAAATGATGGCATTCCCATGCAAGCATTCACCTGGACACACAGGTAATCAGCTTTACTTTTCCAAAGGGATGAGAATGATGGATACAAATAGATAATTGATTGAATTAGTCCTCTTCTACAATACATGCTATGTAATGTAAATTATGCTACAGGTGCTGGAGAGAAATACATGTAATTTGCCAGGCTAGTTGTCCACTTTCACTAAACCAGTTTGGTGTGAACCAATAGTTATTAAACTTGGGGTTAGCCAGTGGATTGTTTAGTGCTAGACCTTCAGCTACTGGCGGCTATACGACCACCAATTTTTATTATCACAGGGTTTTAAAAAATAATTGTCAACTAGTTGTAGTCCATCACAATGTTCTTCATCTAATGACACTGTGTTGCAGCCATCACGATTGATCTATATATGTAATAGGGCCAGTTTCTAATGTGGGGGTGCTAGTCTTGTGAGCAGATATTGGACCTTACAAACAGCACTGAGCAGGTGAGTGCGGCTGTGATCAGAGCTCTGCTGCAGGCATGCTGTCCCTCTCCATATCGACAGGACAGGTACATGAGGAGGAGGAGGCATTATTCATCTTGATTAGTCTACAAACGTCATGCCCTACATCTACCCACTTCATATGTGTGAATCCATCTTTTTCTCCTATTTGCTCACAAGCCAAAACCAAACTGCTTAACAACAAACTTTCTCAGTAAAAAGTTCATTCTTGAAGTCCAGTTATACAGAGTGACAAGTCAAGTGTTGACTCGTTAATGTCACACACATTTCCACCATTTATTAAAATACAACGTCTGAATGAAGTTTTGTGTTTGTAGCTTTATCATTAGCTTACTATAGGGAATGAAGGCTGGCAAAAACAAGCAAGTGGGCCTCTGCTGTGACAATGCACTAAATAGACTACACTGCTGCACTGGACACATAACGTGCATCCTGTGGCAAAGTCACCAACACACTGAGAGAAGGACACCAGAATGTAATGATAGTAGGTGGTCATTCTGACTTTTGAAAATGTGAAAATTTCAGTTATTGCAGCTTTAAGGACAAGCAGCAGCGTGGGGATGAGAGCTGTCATAATGTCTGCCACATCCTACCTGAGAGCATGTTCCAAGGCTAGTTCTGCCAATGACCAGCCATTATTGCTTGGCAGTTGTGCCTCCAGCATTTCAATGTAAAACTGACATTTAGAAGAGAGCAGAAGATGCTATTGACACTTGGAGAGGCAGTAATTAGTTCCCCCTTTAGCATTCATTGTGTGAGTCATTTCATCACTAAATGTCAATTATCATGGCAGCTCCCATCAGTGGGTAACCTTCAGTTATCACTGTAAGCATTAAAGGGAAGGGTGCCTTAAGAATAAGCTGACTTTATCCCCATTCTGACAGGTCCCTTTGACTGTACTAAGTGATTTGGAATAATGTAACATTCAGATATCCAAGGGGAATCACCCGCTTTGAGTATGAAATGGTTTTTAATTACATCATTATGTAAACAAAGATGTTGCTAGTTGAAAACTATGGTATGTTACAACATTTTATCCACAAATCCACAACCTGTTGCTTTGACAGGTAAGGGTCACTAGAGCAAAGGAGTGTGTTTAATTTTAACATTAACCAATGTTAAAGCCATTCATCCATTCATTTGGATCCATATATGTTGTGCGCTGCAGAATGTGCTGCATGTATGTGTGTCTGTGGGTGTGTGTTTGTATGTGTGCCACACACACTCAGGGGTATTGAAGCTCAGAGAGGGATAATCTGGAATGGCTCCAGGTTGCGGCTCAGTGCATCTCTTTTGAAATACACACACACACACACACACACACACACACACACACACACACACACACACACACTTAGAGTCCCCAGAGGCAGACATACTCTGGCTCGGGTGCAGCAGAATGAACACTGGCGCCACATTAACCAGCTCTCTTCAAAAAGCTCTCTGAATAACCCTGCTACTCCAATAAAAATATCTAATCCAGGTCTCTCAGACTTTCTGCTGTGTTCAATCTGATATTTGTATTATATTTCAGCCAAGGAGTCAAGTCTGATTTCAGCCACTTGTCACGGGGATAAACTCTCCATAACTGTAGGAGAATTTGGACTTCAAGCTGTGGTGGAGCATTTGATTAAGATAAAGGGTTGTTCACCAAATGTACATTGACCTATTCTCATTCTATTCTAGGGGTGTCAAGCCTAGTTCTGGATTTATTTTCCAGATTTTGATATCTCAATCTCTTGGGTTTCTTCCTCCATTCCACAACAGTGAAGGTGAATGGAATTGAATGTTTGGTTACACACCTCATTGGAAAGTGACATTTAAAAGTTCAACCTCAATTTCCGGAATCAATTTCCCCATGACTCTGGGTAATCCACACTGTGAACAGTTTTCATTGGAGCTTCTTTCTATGTATAACATATTCCTTATTACCCCAAACAAATGACAGAGACCCTTGATGACATTTACAGAAGTGTGAACCTGGTCTGTGGGTTAAACTAGTCTTCATAGTATAACAAATACAAATATATACCAGGAGTTAGGTAAAGCATTAATGAGTTTGTCAACTGTTCTTCTTCACCACCACATGAATGGCGGGGAAACCATCAAGCCAACGCAGCTGAGTCATATAATGACATAAAGGTAACAGGAGGTGATGAGGTTAATAAATAATAAAAACAAAGTTAACTAATCATAGTAATCTTAAAAACCATGGCAACAAACATGGATGTTGACATGTCAGATGTCAAGCTACAGATGCATCTTATCATATTATATTTAGAGTAGATATTTACCCAGATTCAAAGAAAGTAAAACATGCAGAGTTGTGTGAGAGCATCTGGAAGTCTTATTATTGAAATACTAATACTTCCCGCTTGATAGCATACAGTGGACTGCTGGAAATGAAAATAGATGAGGGTGTTTCCATAGTGACGGCCACAAGATCATCTTGGCCCAACCAAAATTGCATATTGTCAAAAAAAGCTAGTAAAGTATATTAGAGCTAAAATAAGGGAAGACCCAGTGTTGAGACATGAAGCTTTTTAAAAAACAAGCACCAGACAGGTGCCAAAATACATGTATTATATTTATATTTTGTATAATTTCACCACTGAGAGAACAAACTGATGCCTCCATGGTGGTACCTGCAATGTCCGGAATTCAAAACCAGCCTGCAATTTGAATTCCAGCCTTTGTCACTGGTAGCCGGTTTCCACCCTACTGAGTTAGCCAGTTATGAGATGTCATAGGTCGCATGCATTTATTTTGTCAAATATATTAAGCATTACACGTGAATGCTCAGGGCTGGTGTCTAATTTAACTTGGATAGCAGACCAATTTAGGCCAAAATGGGCAGAATAAATAATAGCATCAAAGCTTACGTCTTAAATAATGCAGAGGTTGTTCTTTATGCAGATACACAGTTAAACTTTTGAGCCACTAACAGTGGCATGTGGTCGTAACTGTTTTATAATCTTTTCAACATTTATGTCTTTATATTTAAAATATTCATGCAAGGGCATGGGAGGTCACATATTGCAACATTCCTGGCAGCTAAATTGAACAGTTGGAGGAAGTTTCCACTGCAGGTAGCCCAGAGTTATGAGCTTTACACCACCAAACAAATTGCTGGACAATGATAGCTGGCTGACAGGGTGAAAATGACTTTGCAGGCTGTATGACACCTTAATATCCTCTTTTTTTCTCTCTCTCTCTCTGAAGAACAGTCTGTTTTGTAACAGATACAAACACTTCCTTTTTGTCTTTTTGCTGGATTAATGCTCATGGAATTCTAAAGTATAATTGTTTTTTCTGACAGAGACCAAAAACTATTTAACCTGCAGTGCAGCACATACAGCATACTCAAGAATATATATATGCATAGATTCCCCAACAAAAGCTTGACCAAAAAGCAAAAGCATATTTTCATGAACTCAAAAGATAATCTCTGGTTTGATGTTTCAGTATCGATGTCTAAAATCTGGCAGCAAGGATGAAGCTGTCTGTTTTCTGGCTAGATAATGAGCCCAAAAGTAAAACAAACCCAAAAAAAACCCATAATCATGCCAGAATAGTTGAGATTTGACCACTATTCATCAGAGTGAATAAAAATTCAGCTATACCGCCAAGGCTTTGTCCAACTGCACTGTAGATGAGCAGTACAACCTTGGTTCTACAAACTGAAGGTTATTTCTCCAAAATAGCCATAATACCTCTACTGTGTCGCTGAATGCACAATGTACCATTGTGTGTGACACTGCCACTTTTCATATAATCAGCCTCTCTATTGTGAAGCAGGTAATACCCTCAAGAGCTTTCCTGATAAAACCTTCATATTTCTGAGTAAATTAATGAAAAATTGAATCCCTACTCTGAAGGCACTTGTTTTGGAATATCAGCCGCTTTTGCACTGCATTTCGGCTGGCAACAGTAAGGTAGTTTTTTCTTTATTTTTTAGTTTTTAGTACAAGTATCTGTAAGTCGAGCTGTTATGAGAAGGGGATTTGCAAAGTAAAGTCAACTAAATCTTACATTTTAACATAGGTAATCCTGTTCTATCCTCTTTTGGCAAACAGTACCCAGCTGTAGTTATATGTAATCATTTTGTATATAAAACACCACAGGGATATTGAGGAGGCTGTATTGGCTCAATTCACAGTCTAACACAGTCCATTGTTTATAAAATCACTGATCTAAGCCTCTGTATATAAAATATTTAACTGCATGTCAATTAATGGCTGGTCAAATGAGACAATCACAATATGAAATACTTGTGGCATGTTGCTTTTTTTATGTGCTTATTCTACAGGATTGTCCAGGTCAGCCACAAACGTGCAGGAAACAAAACAGGACGTTTGTATTGAGTGGCACCACAGATAACTCTACTTTGTAGTAAGGTATGCAACAAAGTATATAAAGTTCTAAAATAATAAGAAAAATGGCATCAATTACCTATATTTTCAATATCATAGGAGCCTGTTAGGCAAGTCTTTTATTAGCATTATCCAAATGTAACAAATTCTACAACTCTAACAGTCTGCGCTACAGTTGTTCCAGTTCATTCAAAATTTTACATATAGTTGACTGATTGTGCAAGTGATCTGGATTTGGCTGCTGCCAATCTTTACCCCCTGGTTATACATTCTGCTAGTAGTAGCTGGAGTAGTCAGGGTTTGTATCTGGATTCCAGACTTGTTGTACTTTAATCAAACAAAGGTTGGTTCAAGTCAGCAACAAACGGCAACTGTCTCATGCTATAAAACAAGGGGTGTGTCCCCAAGTAAAAGATAAAGTAGCACTCAACATTGAAAGCCAGTGCAGAAGAACAAATAAACAAAAAAACAAAGTACAACAACACAACAAAGGACGAGAGAAGGTAGAATCAGTAACAGCAGGCCAACAGTAGAACAGCTGCAAGCAACACAGCAGAATAGACTCAAACGAGGGGGATAATCAGACCAGGCACACTGATACAAATACAAACAATATGAGCACCAGGATAGATCTGGGGAACAACAATAGACATCATATCTTTGACTTACAGACAACAGTTGGAACAGGAGCAATCAATACACAGCTGAAAGCAAATGAAACAAACATAAAAGCAGCACAGGGAGAGAGGATTGTTAGTGCAGGTATTGAGCTGGAAAGCAAGCACAAGTATGCGAAAGACTGTCTCGGACAGAGTCCTTGAAGGCAGGGAGAGATGAAATTGTCCAGGTTTATAGCCAAGCCTCTGTTTTGAGTCATTCCATCTAGCTTCATTTTTGTATCCCTTTTGCTCTTTCGGACAGATCATTTTAATATAATATGTTGCTTGTTTATGTAGAGCAATATATGCAAGGATTATTCTTCGTCACTCGTCAAAGCCACCTGTGATCCAAGGTGTAAAAGTCTGCCAAGCACAGTCGTTTGTCCTGTGTCTATTGAAAAACAGTCCCGTGGTGGATAGTGCCAGAAATCTGCTATAATGGGCCCCAGGATAATGATTACTTTGAGTGATGGCATAATGAGGGCTTTATAAATATGCATGGGTCATTGGGGTAGTAATATTGTGGATTATTAAAACTGCAGGGTAAGAGGTCAAGCTAATGAGAGTCAGCTGGGGGGGGGGGGTCACAGCCACTGACACAGGAATTAGCCAGGCCAGATGTCTGAAACATGGGTTGTTTTCACACCATAGAACAGTAAACAAATGCATGTCTAAATTCCCCGAGCTGAGGCTAAAACAAAGATTTTGCTTTTGAAAATTCATTCAGAAGACAAATTTCCTCAGGATATCACACTCGGGAAGGAGTGTTGAAATTTAGGTGGGGATTCAACAGGAACATTTGCTAGCTGTCCTAATACAAACACCGCCAATGAAGATGAGCAGGACTTAAAATCTTAGCAAGACTAAAAGGAGTTGCAACGGCATTTTAATTAGACTTTGAATAGGACATGAGATGCTATTGGAAATACCTGTCACCTCTGTGTTTACTATTTCAATGAGTGCTTGAAAGAACTGTATAAGCAGGAGAATAGAACAGTTTCTTCCACAAAGCACTGCACATTAGCCTCTGAACAATGGTTGTTTAAGTTTTAATTGCTTTAAGACCACAAATCTGGTGTTCTATATTTCAACTGGGCAAGGTACCACCTCCTCTGTGTCCTTGATTAGAGTTAGCAAACCATCCAAATGAGTGAAACAAATAATACAAATGTTGCCAAAACATTACAAAGCTGCAAAATATGTTATAATGAAAAGTGGGTTTGTGTCTTGAGTTGATGTGTTTTTAACATTGTTTTAGGTGATCCATCTTTGCTTCTCTCTGCAGTGTCAGATAATACATTCGCTTGCATAATGACCTTAATATGTTTCACACAATGGCTCATTTGTGGCTCAAAAAACTGCTGCACCATTAGTGTTCACTGTGAGTTCATTAACATCAGTCTTAGTGGCTTATTACTGTCTGTCTAATTCCATACTGCTAAATTTAGGTGACACCTGAATGACCCATGGTATAATTTTAACATTACAACTATGGAAATATTGTCACCCTTTCATCATTTGCTGTTAGATCCTTTTTTCATAAATGGACTGATTGTACAACCAGACATTAGTTTTATATGTTTCTGAGAACGGCTTTGTTAATATTAATAATAAGCAAAGATGTTAAGGGGATGTGTACTGTAAACACAGTAGTCAGTAGACAGTAGAATGAATGCATTTTCATTGAGTTTTAGTGTTAGACCACTCTTGGAAAGTTGCTGATTCACAGAGCAAAAAAAACCTGTAATAAGGGCTCCCTTCTGTCTGATGGCTAGTGGCATATGCATTGTGACATTGTGTGCATATGGTCACGATGGCCTTGGGCAACTTTTGTGCAGTACTATAACTACTTTGTTAGTCAACAGGCCCGTTAAGAAGACGGTTAACAATTTACTCATGATCTCATGTCAAGGTCTCGTCTTGTATAAACAGTGGCTATTTTGATTATGTTTGTATAAAATATGAACTTCTATGTTGTTTTAAAAACAACATTGATCCAAACATGCTTTGAATAATAGTGACAGGCTTGTGCAGGAAATAAGATAATACAGAAAATTTCTTTGAAGTTGGCACAGTGGTTAATGTATGAGTCTGTTAATAAAATTAAATAAATACACTTTTATCTAATAACTTTAACTTGTATTTATAGACAATGCCGCATCTAGTTGGCCAGTTTGATCACACAGCTAACACCAACTGCCAACTCGCAGTAATTAACTACTCCACTGCTTGGTGGGATTTTTGCTCTTTTGCTTAGAGACTCTACCTTCCCATTGTCTATGGATCTCATGCTCATTATGGGATAGGAAAGGCTTACCTAAGAAACAATGAGTGAATGAAAAACAAAAGTACTACAAACAAAGCTAAGATAGTAAAGCCAAAAGTATGTGCTGGATAATTATATTTCCTAGGCGAACTGCTGTGTAAGTACAAAGGAATATGACCAATGCAAGTGCATCAGACAGAAAGAAATAGTGCAATTTTATGTTTATTGTACAGGGGAGCCTAAAAAGTATTTTAACTTTAAATAATATTCTGCTGAGGCTTCTTTTTCTTGTGCCTCTACCTTAAAAAATAAAAAATAAAAATCATTTTGACTGGAACTAATAACTGTAAATCTAAACTGTTTTATTAGAATTTCTGGATTTTGTAAAAAGCTTATCTTGCACAATTTCCATTTTGTCATATTCCTATATTCCTGTTTTATTATTACACAATCCTGAACTAATTCTAACTTATTTGATTGTAAATGTTATGAATTTTAATAGTTAATATTATATTGTTTCAATATCGACTGCAACACCATTTGAAAAGAGAAGAGAGTTTAGTAGGAGACACAATGTAAAATCTTAGTATGCCTGGGTTCATCGCAATTCTACTTATAAATGTGTGCATGTTATGACCTACTAAGATCACACAGGTGTAATGTTGCTGGAAATTCCAAGAAATAAGCCTCCCTTTTCCGCCTACAGAGGATACACAACAGATTGCTTGAGCGCAAGCAATTTGTAATGGTGTTGAAGCAATCGGCCTGCACACACGCACATCAGTTCCTTGATACAGGCATGCATATGCTACACTGGCTGGGTGATCTACAGGGAAATTCAGGGGCTGAACACTTCATGGGGGTCACAATGGTGTTGCGAAGGGAGAAATACTGTCATGCACAGATTTGCGATTTTGTGCCTGCATTACCCCAGGGACCGCACTGCAAATGCTAAACAAGGACAACAGCAAACGCCTGGATTGCAGTGAAAGCTGGGACTGTCTTCTGTGTAGATGCACAAAAAGTATGGGCTTTGCTGGAGGTAATATTTAATAATTCATGGTTGTGTATGATCGGCTGCAAGCACCAACCCTTTTCCATAACCCGGCAGAAGCATCTGTTTGCCTCACGCAGAGAATCTGCAGGTGCAACATTTCTTCACTGTGGATATTACTCCAACTTCTCAGAAAAAAAGGTGAGTCTGGTCTGTCACTACCACATGTGTAGGTCTCTTGATGGCAGTATGCATGCAGACATTGCCCTGAAACAACAGCTAACCATCCATCAAATATCCAAGCTGAGTAAATATTGACTTTATGCACAGATAGGCAATCACTGTTTGCCCTGTTGTTCATTAGCTATTACTGTACACAGAATGCACTGACTCTGACTCTGACAATTGGCCTGGTATGGAATTAAGTGAGTCAGTCTTTATTATTTGGAGATATTTTAACGTCTATAACTCCATCCTTTAATGAATGTCTTAATTCCCTCCCATCTACCATAACCTATTCAATATCATCAAAATCTCTGCTTTCAAGATAGTACTACAGATGTGAGCAAGGTAAGTGTATTCTCCATAATAATGTTCTTGTAAGAAGTTCAAAGGACTGTGAACAATTGTCTCTGACTGTGTCACATCTCACCTCATTTAGACTTTACCAGAAACAATAAGTACAAAGAAATGAGAAAAGACAGAGAAATTATTAAAACGAGTGATCATGCAGTAATCTCTTCCACCCTGCAACTGCTGGCTGCACATTGTTGTTGTTTAAGTCAATAGTGAGTGCAGGAATAAAAGGACAACTTTTATGTGGATAAGTACAGACACCTCAGCATAAGCGGCATGTGGTAATGGAAGCCTTGGACCCTTGAAAATTGTGCCATTGTGTCCATCAGATTTTGGAGTTCACCTCAAACACTGAGGAGAGCTAATTGAAAAAGAATGGGGCAGGTTTGCAGCCAAGCTAGGAAGGAACATCCAAAACGGACAGCTAGTGGACAGGTAAGGGATATAGCTCAGTCTGGAAAGTTCCTCTGGTAGGGAAGACTAAGGAGAAAGATAGATAGTAGAAAGGGGCATCCAGGCACAGTTGGGGCGTGTCTTTAGGGATAGCAAAGTTGGACTGAAATATCTCAACAACTATTGGTTGGAGTACCATGATATTTTGTACAGAGATGAATGGTTCACAGAGAACAACGCCCACTGACTTTGGTGACCCTTAATTTTTGCTCTTACACCCCCAGGATGTTGATCATTTTTGGTCATTAGTGAAATGCCTCAACAACTAGTGGTTACATTGCCATGAAAGGGATTTCTGAGATGTCTTAACTACTTTATTACTATGTAGTAAGCATAGTAATTAACATATTGCTATGTATTCCACAGTATCGTATACATAATACATAGTATACATACATTTCTTTAGTAGGAAATACATCCAGGAAAATAGTAGACGTTAATTACTACATTATAGTTTCCCCATGATTCTCGAAAGAGAATTTACATTTCTTTTTTGATTCCGTGAGCATCACAAATTAAACTCTTTCATCAAGAAGTGGCTTTGTGGCATCCTCTTATGTGGCATGAGATTTGTTTGGTTGGCGTAAAAGTGCGAGACAGAGCCTGAAAGTTGATGTCACATGCTAAAAGCGAGAAGGTTGGCAACCCTGTGTAACAACTTTAGTTATCCCTTAACTTTTCAATTACCCCCTAAAAATGTAAACATGTTTGTGCAATATTTTGGTTTATGACCAAATACCTGCAATACTTATTCCCATTAGGCAGTGACACTCCCATTGCCCTGAACTGTATTTTGTATTCAGTGCTATTTAGCAAATGTTAGCATAGTATCATGCTAAGATGGTGAACATGGTTACCTACTAAAAATGTTCATATTAGCATTGTCATTGTAAGCATGTTGGCATGCTGATATTAGCATTTAGCTAAAGGCACTGCTGTGACTAAGTGCAGCCTCAGAGCCGTTAGAGTGGCTTGGCAAACGTTCTTCAGCCAGCAAGAACAAGAGCTTTATTTGATGCAACAAGGAGACCAACTTCTATGAGATCATACCAGCCTTTTACAGTGTAATATAAGTGTTGCATTTTCTCTTCAGAGGAAAAATGAACATATTCTAAAGAAATCTCTGTATGGTGTATTAATCGGTTTCTGTCAGCTTGTACACTTGAAGTGGTAACATTCAAGCCAGCTGTGTAAAGGACAGTCGTTTTTATACTCCAAGAGCCTCAACCACTGAAGGGCGTCCGCTGACAACCATGGCTCCACTGACGAAAGAGATATCCTCGGAGCTCTACCCACAAACCTCCTATCCATCCACCACTGATTCTTAATCCTGTCTGTAAGCTGAGCGCAGTGGGGTGTCCTGACCGCTTTTGCCACCCATACTCTTAACCCCTGCCTCAAAGTGTACGCTGATTTAGAGCATGAATCATCAGTGTAGGATTTTATAGTGACTCATGTCAGCCAAGGAATGCCCGCTGTGCTTTTCAAAGGATGTGTTGGCGGAAATATTTTGCAATATGCGTGGTTGGTTGAACAATATTGAAGGATACATCGTTGTTAGGGCAAAGACCCAAGAATAAATATTTCAGGTCCAGTTTAACTTTCACCCAAACGTACTAAAGAAAACAAAACTTGCTGTTTTTTTCTTTTCAACAAAAATACAGTTGCCTTCAACCTAGTAGTTTGACTTGACACAACTACATGCAGATTTTGATTTTATTTCCATGGTAAAACACCTTTCTGACCCAGTGGAACACAAACAGTGTGCGCAGTATTAGAGAAAGTCTCTTGCTGCTTTTGCTGTGATTTTCAAAGATTTCCATGTCATGTACTGCATACAGTATTAGGATAAGATTGTGGTCATGACTAGCAAGTACGTTTGTATCCGTGTAAATGTGATAAAAGGGAGATGCTCATGAGAGTTTGCGGATGCCACCGTTAGATGAGGTGTTGTGATGGTTGTTTGCAAAGTTAGTTGATATGCACACAGTTGATGTACAATCCTACCCAGGGTGTGTTTTTGATCTTGACTATCTGCCCAGTGCATCAACCTCCTCCCTTTCTCATCTTTCTCTGCCATCTTCCCAGCTTGTTTATCTGTTCGGCTCTGTGCACGAGTTAGGTGCATTACTCAGTGTTCTGACACACAAACAGCTCTGATTGTAACGGCTTCTGTGGTGTTCGCCTTCATCCCTGTATTTAGCTGTTCAACATCACGTGCAGTCAGATGGAGATATTGTAAAATAATTTCATTAACTCCCACAGTTATGTGCAGATCACACTGCAGTTCAGAATGAGGTAGAAATAAGGAGGGATGGAGAGACTCTGTCCTCCTCTCATCCTCCTCCCTCCCCTCTCTCAATCTCTCATCGTATACTGTGGCTCCTCCCTCCACCTTGCCTTTCTCCAGATCCCCTCCCTTCCGCTGTATCTCTCTTTCTCTCTGTCTCCATCCCTCCTTCATTTCCCTCAATCTTTCAGCCTAGCTCAGACTAACAGAGGATACACCCTCCCTGTGTGTGCGTGTGTGTGTATATGTGTGTGGCTTGCCGTGTGAACCACATGTGTAAGTGTGTATACACATGTGGCTTCGCAGCTGACGGGAAGGACTCATGAAGTGCTCTAGACTTGGATATCAGATCCTTCTCCTTATGCATATTTACCAAATTTTTTAACAACACTCCAAAATCCTCCCATTAAAGAATCTCATTTTCCTCCTCTCGGGGCAGCATCTCGATGGAATCTTCAATCCTTTTGCCAGTACGTTGGATTTAATGAGCAGCCACCGTGGAATGAAGCAAGCAATTTCTGGATTCCCTTCGTTACAGCTCTGGTAAGGATATCTCTCTCCTGTCTCCTTCTCGCTCTCTCCCTCTTGCTCTCTTTCTGTATAAGCGTATGCTTTTCTTGCACTTCCTACCTGATTTACTTCTCATAACATATTGACAGGTGCTAGCAGTACACATTATGGGATAGGGGAGCAGTTAAATGAAGCAGAGCAAGCTATTTAGGACATGGAGAGAGGGGGGAAATGAGGATGGGCTGGCTGAGAGTGTGAGAGAGTGTAAGGAAAGAAGCTGGGAACAGAAATGTGTGCCGACACTAGCAGTGTTGCTCATGCTGTCACGAGGCTGGAGGGAAAAATGCTCCACTTGGTACTTGCAATTGATCTGCTGTTATATTCAGCTCAAATCCCTTAGAGACAACTTTGCATGGTCTACCTGACATTGATAGCATGGGTTATGGCCATTTATTAACACTGACAGGAAGGCACTTTGTCATAATAAGGAGGTAAATTCTGATTCTGAAGGTGGACCAGCATTAGGAATGGCTGAATGTAACATGCATAGGTGTGTGTGTGCTGCCATCTGTCCACAGCATGGGGGGGAAAGCATGACAGTATGTGCGACTTTCTGTTTTTACACTGTGTGTGTGTGTGTGTGTGTGTGTGTGTGTGATGTGCTTATGTAGGTGTGATACGACAACGTGGGACTTCTTTGGATGCTTGTCTGTATGCCTACACATATTGTCATAGAGACCTCCTCAGCCAAAGTGGGGGAAGAAATTGTAGCTTCCAGCCATGTTGATTTATCTGATTACCTGATCAGGCCTTTTGATAAGAGCTCTGACACTGATTTGAGATGGCTGACTTGCAGATCACATGGATATCTGTAGAGGATAACATTCAATTATTGTAATTATTTGTTCTAAATGTACTTTTATTTCACTTTGGAAGCATTAGGTAAAGTTGATGTTGCTATTTTGATCCCCTGAATGCTGGATGAGCTTCTTTCCTTTTATCTTTACTGCTGTCTTGTTATTAATTCTCTGTTCATCTCTCTCTTGTCTCTATGAACTCTACAGGGAGAGGAGTAAAGAGAGATTGTTAGAAGGGAGAGAGTGAGATATGTTTGAATACAAAAGTGAGAGGGGGAAGCTGGTACTGAAAGCAGTGAAGAGAATAGAACAGAGATGCTAGTGGAAGGTGAAGTAGGGAGAGAGCAAAGAAGAGAGAGAATATATCAATGAAAGATTGATAGGAAGCCAGAGACAAGAGGACAAAAGGGACCTAGAAGAAGATAGTTTGCGCTAACAAGCCCCAGAAAGAGCTTTTAGGCAGGCAAACCTCTTTTGAGGGTCAGGCTTTTGGTAAGGGGGTCAGTTTACACACATCCATGCTGTACAAAGGAAAATATGTGACTAGATAGGCCAGGGCCTGCACCTCACATGTGTCTCGCTGCATTTCCTGTAAAGGATATCAATATTTATCACATTTCCCATTTCAGAGGAGAAACCATGATAACACCGGAGGATGGAAAAATAATAAAAGATAAATCAAACTACCCCACCTTGGGTAGACCTTCTACTTTTGTTTCATTTATAATTCCTTTCCAGCACTTAGACAAGGTTGGCTGATACTGTTGCATATTGAAATACAGGTGCAGCCACAGTGGTTCATGTTGTCACTGACTGTATTGCTGAACTTTAGTCACATTGGCAATGGTAATTGTGAAACATATATTAAAGCAGATTAGATTAAATTTAGTATATTGAATGGCTTTGTCTCATTAGTGGATCACAGTGGAGTTGCTGCTTATTTTGTTTTAATTAAATTTCTACAGCCAAACTGAGAATTCTTAATACAATATCAGTGTGGATTTAAAGCTTTTGAATAAACAACTAAGATGAAAGATTGAATCAAGAAGGTATCCCAGGATGCATCACTATTCAATTCAGTGTTGATCCCTGTATTTTGAAAAAGATGTATTCTGCTAATTGATCAGTATATTTTGTATTAAGTGATGTCTTCCTAATTCCATTTTAGTCTCCCTCAGGCACACACACACACACACACACACAGGATGTGACTTGGTGTGGCTAGCAGGAGTCATTTTTGCCCTACTCGGTTGCAGTAAAAGCTTGCCATGCAGTGACTCACACAGTGCCCATGAATGCACCTCCACCCACAGCCAGGAAGCACTGATACTGCCCATCGCCAAAGAAGTTAACAACTCATTTTTCCTCAACCTCCAAGGCAATTACTCTCAAGGCTGTAATAGCGAATAATGGTTATTACCGATGTGGTTTCATGATTTACCATGATGCATGAAATGAAGTTGGCAAATTTGTCACAGCAATTCACAGCTAATGGTGACCGTAGTGGTAGACCAGCTTTGTAAAGTTATGTGGATATGAGCTTCTCATCTCAATGTACTCTCTTGCTAGACACTATTTAACACATAGCAGATGTAAAAAAATAATTTCAGAGCTATTTTGATCACTGATTTACCAGTCATCTTCCTTTAACTAATACCCAGTCAAAAGTCAAAACACTTCATAACCGAGGTTCCATCCTGAAATGTAAAATTCAATAACTCAGTAAGTAAAGTCAGTTGAGGTTTTAATACACTTCTGGATAATGGCTATCTACGACCTAAAAGGGAGGAAGGATTAGGTAATTACACTCTAATTAATCCAAAATTCAAATGAATCTAACTTTTTCAACTCGCTGCTAATAAGCCTTTTTCACACAGGAAGGAGGAGGGAAATAACTTTCTGATTGAATTATACTGAGGTATTATTCTGCCCCCCTAATGGATGTAAACTGGGTAAACAAATCTTTAACCAGTGCAACACCACCTCTTACTACTGCCATACAAATGACCATACAGTAGAATCAATTCCTCTCTTTTCAAGACAATGTTAACAAAAACATTGACATTCACATAACAAGCTTGTCAGAAAGCTTGTAATTATGTAATTGTACTGTAATTATCTTAAATATGAAGTGTTTAGTTTGTTAATTACTAAAATTGGACATTAAAGAAGTCTTCTTGAAATGTATTGCTTTTAATGAAAATATAGTGTACCAGTCATGGGCTTGCTCTGATGCTTAGGTGGCTGAGCATCACTACTGATGTGACATAATTTCAAACATTATTTGATTTTCAAATGTGATGCCGTTAAGATTTAGCAGTAAGGTGGCAGTGTGCTGTCTAGACAATGATCTAAGGCATTGGTAGTGAATACTGTAGGGGGTCCCTATTATCAAAAGCATACAGTAAGCAAATACAGAATAAGGAACATTTTTGACCAATGCAGCTGATACGATGGAGGACTAAGAACAGATCCCTGAGGAACTCCTTCACAGTTCTCAGACAGGGCTGGACTGGCCGTCTGGCAGACTGGACAATTTGCTGGTGGGCCGATGGGCCTTTTGGGCCAACACTGACAACTGTCTTTTCTTTTTTTGTCCGACTAACCCATACAACCCATAACGTTAGATAGACCTGTTGTTCTTTTTCTTAACTGACACTGGGCTGGCCCAGTCACATTTTTAAACCAAGCATGCCAAACATGTGCATAGGGCTATAACCGATAGGCTACTTCATTGGCAGCTGCTGTTCATTGCATTGATGCATCAACACGGCCACCATATGGTACATGGAAGCAGCCTTTTACATCACAGAAATCTTATTTTACCTAACACAAAACAAGATGAGTCAATAGTTTGCTTATTATATTACCTACAAATTTTAACATAATTTTTTACAGAAGCAGCACCCCGCTCCACACTTGTACATTCACATTCATTCACATTTGGGATTTGTCAAATACAACTGCATTCTGCAGCAGTTGAGGGTTAAGGACATTACTCAGCAGTTGTTCGTGAAGGATGAGAGAGCAATATTTTTTCCGGCCGGCTGAGCGAATCTAAATGGTTTAAATTGGAAATTGTATCAATAATTCAGGAACAGCTTTTATCTTCTGATGCATTACTAGGCCAACACAATAGAGATTCTCATATCAGAAATGATTCACCCCTCCCTGACCATTATGTTGTTATACAAAATCATATCAAATGCTTTTTTTCAGTTGAGATACATTGCCTCTACAGGAAATCCTTTCAAAGTGCAAATCAAATGTTATCCAGACATTTTCTTCATGATGAAATAGGGCAAAAGCTTATGGAACCTCATTCATTTGTTCTTCTTTTCATTAATACACAAAAAAACTAAAGTTAAACCAGTGGCTAGACTTCTTCTAGAATCTAGATGGTTTGTTTTGTTATCCATGTGACTTTTGCAACATATCTGACACCACTGATTAGATTAGAGGGAATTTAGGGAAATGTCTTTTGCCATTGCACTGCAGTATTTTCAGAATTACAGAATGGCTACAGTTACAATGTGATATACTAGTTACTGGTTTATTAACTTTGGTCCTACTTTATTTATGAAGGAAGACATTTAATATTATCACTGATTTAACGCAACAAATCCATTAATTCAGATCAATATCAGAAGTTCCAATTAAGTTGTATAATAGAGCATTGTGAAGGTGCATGCAATAAAGCTTCTCATTTTATTTGAAGTACTTTTACATAGTTGTAGATGTAGTGTTGAAACCTTTGTGCTTCCATTTCACAAAGTAATCAAAACAAATGTAACTGGTTCTCCCGAGTGATCGGCATCTGTCAACGGGGCATAAGTTTTTTGGTGCTATAACAATGTCACACTATTGTATTTCCATCTTTGCTCCTGACAGGAAAGGGTCATAATTTACTAGTCCTTGTCAAGTCAACATCGACATAGGTAATTTTAGGCATTTTATCAAATGACCAATGCAGACAGATTTTTTGTAGATGTTTTGTCCATGTACAACTCAACATGCCACTACTCATCTCTACTCATCATCTGCATTTGCTGCTTACAAGACAAGATCATTTTATATAGCAGCGTGCTATGCTAAATCAAACTGGAAGCCATATTTATTTCATGTCACAGTGTGAGCTGCTGGGTTTGATGAAATGTGCCTGACTTCCTAAGCGGGAGCCTACTGTGAAGGGCACTTGAAATATGTTGTTGGGTTTTTTTTAAGTAGGGAAGCACAGGTTTCAACTTATAAGTGAATTGAGAAAAAAAATCTGTATCTCACTGATCAGGGTATTTTTAAGCCAAACCCAAAGCTATTTATCCTTTAATGGACACTTTAGAGTATCAAAGGTATCACAAAGAAAGGGAGGAGAGAAACACTAGAACCATTCTGTATTTGCGAACATACAATGTACCTGACGAGTTTGCTGTGAGAGTTTAAAAATGTACAAAGGCAAAAGAAAACATCTTGTAATCTTTTTGTACTGAACAATGTAATAACTCCATAGTGGACAAGCCTGTTTCCAAATACAGCATGATGATTATGTTTAATCCAGTTATGAATAATCTAATTTAATCTTTCCATAATGAAGCCTGAACTCTGTTTAAAAAATGCCCCGCTTACTGTAATTACTGTGACACAACACAGTGCTGGTGCTATTGATCATAATGCAGGGAGCGTTCCTTGAAAATGCACTTTGATGTATGTGAATAACACAGATCTATACTTCCTGTACTGTATTTACACCTCCAAAAGGGAGGCACTTTGGAGCTAACACTGCTTGTGTTCATTAATACCACACTGGGAAAAGGAAGCATCAGCTTTCTTCCTTCCACGTCACACAGCGGAATAGAGTTTTTGACACTAAACCACAGCCAAATGAAACTGCTTCCAATAG
The DNA here is from genome assembly GCA_036024295.1 of Nannoperca obscura. Taxonomy (NCBI): domain Eukaryota; kingdom Metazoa; phylum Chordata; class Actinopteri; order Centrarchiformes; family Percichthyidae; genus Nannoperca; species Nannoperca obscura. The sequence continues at coordinate 30,534 of JAVQJL010094154.1, forward strand.
AGTTTCACCCCCTCCGTGTGACGTATGTATGCAACGAGGAGTGAGACACGCCTGAAGAGAAGCCCGGAAAAAGATCTACTCAGAATTATATACATTTCTTTCTGCCTTGTCTCAAGGAGGTGGCTTTACTGTATTAAATGACCTTTCAAGCTCAAGTGTTTGGCATTTCTGTCCCAACTACAGTAGTTTAGCAGTTAGTTTTTTTTAAATCAAAATAGTTTGTGCCAGTCCATCACTGACAGCTGAAAGGACAAACAATTCTTCTGGGTTGAAGCTCAATAGATTCTCTTTGATTGCTGGCACACGTAGCGAGCCGCCTACTGAAATTGAAGGGGAGCTAAGATTGGAGAAATCCCAAATGTTTGTCCAGATGCTCCTGGGTTCTTTCGACGGATGTGAGTGAAGAGATTGTGTGGGGTTTTTAGCTGCTGGTGTTTAAAATTTGAAGCTGTAGCCCAATATTAATAGAAGTACCGCTTGATATTTAGGCTATAGTAAATCTGTATTTTCCTCTGGGTGTCTAAAAACAGCAAACTGCAAATAAAAATACTGGCGTTACCTCTCTGCACAGCTACACATATTATACTGAAAGAGCTTTGTCCAAGTAACAGACATTTAATCTTAATTTAATTTCAAAATGTCTCTACCATGATGCTCGGCTTAGCCCGCCATCATTCTGCATTAGTCATAAAGCGTTGGACACTGCATGGGAAGAAAACTGAGACCACCTGTATGCAGGATCCATGTTGAGCTGTTGAACAGCCGTTGGTTAATGTCGGTACATGCACATGTGTAATAAATAACTGTTTTTGTGTGATCACTTTTAATTGTCTATTTAGACATTAAGCTTAGTAAGGACATCACCGGAAAGAAAAGAACCTTGTAAACACAGTGATGTAAATGTCATGTTTGTGGTGTTGAAAATTTGGAAACGATAGTGAGAAAGAAGAGAAAAGAAAAGATATTGTGCTCAAAGTTATAATGGATCTCTATGGGGATCTCGCCTGGTACTTCTGCACTTTGAGGCTAACAGGGGCCAAAGTTTTGAAAAAAAAAAAAAAAAATATATATATATATATATATATATATATATATATATACTGCAGAAAGACAGACAGATTCTCCTATGTTTTTATGTGAAAATGATGTATGTAAAGTCAAGAAAAAGAAGACTGAAGACGATAGAGCAGTTTTTAGTAGGGTTTTTCAGGCGGTTTTGGTTTCCTCACACTCTTTCCACCACTCTAGCATTCCACATACAAAATCATTGGAAAATGTCTGCTGGTTCTATGATAATTTGTGTAAAACCCGTTGGACCAATCTCTAAGAAAAGTCATAGCACACCGATACCGAGTTGTTTAATTTGATCTTTTTATGTATAAGTAACTGTAACTGTGTACCTTGTGCAACCGCACTTCAGGCACACCAATAATACATTTAGTTGAGACCTCTCCCTCGGCTCACAGTGTGTCTTACTCTGATGCCCTGGAACACACACTCCTTGCAAATCCTGCCTTGTGACTATCTCAAAAGCTGTAACACTCACAGCTTTCTTGCAAACATGCTTAAAAAAAGATAAAATTAAACTGTGAAAATAGTATTTATTTGTTTTAGATTAATTTCAGACTCAAAGAGCTTGTTTATTACATAAGCACAGCTGGGTGAGAGGTGCCTCTTCGACGAACTTCGTTCCTGGATCATTTCCCAGTCCTGACTGTACTGAAGTCTCCACTATGATCAGCGTCAGTTGAGAGTGAAAACACAGGCTAAAGCAAGCTGCCAATATCGCTAATTATCATGAATGATGCACCCAGGGCTCTATTTTTGGATCAACGCAGCAGGGGACAGCAGGAGGGGGTTTACTTGTTTTTATGAAATATGAAATAAGTGCAGGTTTTACTTTATTATTACATGTCAAGGCCAGGTCATGTCATGTAACAAAACAGGCAGCAGGTATGAGATGTAGAAAATCAGAATCAGCATCACTTATTCGGCACCATCCAGTCAAAGTCCAAGGAATTTATAAGGTTAACTGGGTGGATTTTAAAATTACACATAGTGTATGTAGAATGGGATTGTCGTCTGTAACATGATGGATGTATGTGCATGTGTAGCATGTGTATCAGCTTGTTTTCAAAAAGAGAGAGAAAAAAAGGTGGCTGACATGACAGGCCTGATCATCACATACTCCTACTCATATACTCTATACTACAGTACAACAAACACAATGCTGTCCAAAAGTTTTGCTTTGAAAATTGGTAATATCACTAAGATATCTGTCCTGAACAAAAAAAAAATCCCTGGGTTCATTGAAACAGGAGTGCTGTAACAGAAAACAACAACAAAAGACCTGACCACCACCACCACCACAGTAACATGTCCCATCACTAACAGAGCTTAGGTTGATATTCAGCAAAACAAACAAAATAAAAGTCACATTGTATGTCCATTTTAACAGGGATCAGGCAGTCCAGTCTTTTCTTCGCCAGGTCTCTGTCATCATTAGTATTCTGGTCACTCTCATCTTGGTTGGCCATTTCCCCATCTCAAATTTGTTTTGTACATTGCAGTCTCTTTTATCAAAATGATGTCCAGGTTTAAATAAATAAACAAAGACCCTTAAACATAAATGCTAATGAGCACATTCTAAAAGAGCACTTTTTAAGTGTCAAGGAAAAAATGCAGGGGCTTTGGGATTGTGCCTTTCAGTCTTTATATTTGCTGAATCCTGCTGATTATTCAGCTAAATATATCTTCCTTTTTACATATAATTATACTGGAGCAGGCCAGTGGACACTTTGACTCTGCAAAATGTTGTTAAAATCTTCAATAGATTACAGGCATTGCATTTTGTACTGCATCCAGTTTGTTAACATTGAATTTGGGACCCCATTTGCTGACAGCACCCTCAGAGATTTGTGAGACTGATGTATTATTGTTCGAATGATTAATGTACAGCTAATATATCAGCTTTTGTATAATGCCGCTTGTGATATCTCCCATTCTGCTGAACACAGAATACAAGAACATGCCATAATTAAATTGCTGAGGTCATGAGAACATTGGGACATTGGACTGGCCACAAAAGGTTAGAAAAAAAAAAAAAAAAAAACTAACAAAAGAAATCTGTTGGCTGCTAATTTGGCTTCCTTTGTGCTCAGTTTGCCTAGTATGTTGTGTGGTGCAGCATTACTGTGTCATTACATTAGCATGTCATTACTGTTGAGTAAAGAAATACTCCAATATACCAATATACGTCTGTCCAGATGTTTTAAAGTGAAGTTATTTGTAGGAATTGTTAAATGACTATTATCAATACATTCTCAGCTCACTTTTCACACATGCAAACAACTCATGACAAAGTTTTTATACCGTCAGTGGACTCTTAAGAGCAGTTTCATGTTTATCCATGAACAGGGACCAAAAAAGTTTCAGTTGTCTGAAGCCTCTACAAACTAATGGGCCACCCACACAGATGTTTTCACTGTCTGATTGGATCTCTTTTCAGGACTGTGTGGGGGTGTATGTGCTTGTTTAATATCTCCCTCACTCTCACTTTTTATTGCACCTGTTGGGTCACGACAGCTTACACCGTTTGTCAATTTTTTTAGTACCTGGACTTTGTTGATGTTATTTAATTTTAATCATAGCACAGCTCAGCCTCAACCTGAGCAGACGGCTAATTACTTGTGTTAAAATTGAAACACCTGTGTCCAATATGCAGAGCTTTGAACCATAACCTCTTAACAGGCATGTTTGTCCATTTCAGCCTTTTTTAGATATTTGGCTTAAAATGGATGATACTAATGCTTCAGTGAAGTTTCAGCAGTATACATCACATTTATTGTGTACACTTCATACTAATTTATCATTCCAGACATTATGAGAGACTGTAAGAGACATTTGATGATAGTCTAGACTAGTCTAGTCATATCCTCCTCTCTGGGTGAGATTATGAAACTGAGTTTTTTTTTCTTTTTGAAGAAGCTCTGGAGAGATTTGCCTGATACTTTATGCAGTCTGTAGTTGGTACTTACTAACCTAAAATTAGGCTATGTGTATGCAGTTTGTAGTTGTTGAGCAAAAACTAAAAGTAGGCTATTTCATCAACACTGTTTTTTACATGCTATATATATATATATATATATATATATATATATATATATATACAGAATATACATATGTATTTGTACATGCACTTGATTGCCTTTCACGTTCAAATAATGCACAGCTTTGTTTGTCATTTAGTGCTGTGTATGTGTCTGCATATGCATACTGTGAAAGCATGTGTGGCTATGCATGATGGCACATGTTGGTAGCACGTGTTTGTGAATGAGTTTCATCACCACCTGGGACAAGTGATCTACATAACATTACATTACAGCATTGCTACTCATCACCTGCTCCAGCAGGGAGTAAATGCTGTCAGGAGTGAGAGAGAAGATTATGATGGAAGAGGTTCAGGAAGGAGAAGGCTCCCTGTAGCTGCAGCTGTAACGACCTTAAGTGGGCCAGCTTTCCACACTTAAGCCAAATTGGAAAAGACCCTCGGAGCAGAGAGCTAAGTGGCACTGGTGAGCTAGTGATCTATCTGTGAAGTGGTTTGGAAAAGTATTACAACAAGCTCAGCTTCTCGTGGTTCAGGAAAGCATTATGGATCTTATAAGATTTAAAAAAAATACACAGGTGATGAGCTTTAAAAGGAAAAGGTAATAAGTGGAATCTTGATTGTGATATTATGTTATTCACAGAGAAGAGCATGATACTTTCAACGTAACACTGGCAGGTTTAGTGACTTAATTCCTGCAGGGGCTATCTAAAGTAGATTAAAAATGTATTCACCCACAGTACTCTAATGTGCTTTGGAAAGAAGCATCCAACCCGTTGCTTAAATAGCATACAGTATGCTGTGATTACACCTGAGGTCAAACCCAGGTAAGGCATTGGTGAAATAATGATCCGCTAATGATGATTTTTTTTTATATGATTGAGTCTGGTCTAATTGAAGCTGATGAGATGGGTGTGTGTATTCCCAATGCGCATATTCAGATTGTTCAACCCTTCATGATTGATGTCATTATGAGCACAAATCACCGTATTTGATTGAAACTAATATATATTAAAAGCAAAACCTCAGTTGAATTGCTTTCATTAAACAAGCCTAAAGGGTTACACAGTTGATGTGGAGGAACGGCCACTGCATGTTGATATTCTGTGAGGCTACCTGCTTGGCTCTCTAAACCAAAGCCGACATTTAATTTGCAACCAAAATGAGGTGAACTTTGTGTGAAGCGGGTCATTTTACTGCTGTAATTGAAGTGCCCTCTTTTTGCTCTTAATTTGACTTGCACTGTATGGGAGAACACAGCCATGGATTGGTGTGTGTGTGTGTATGTATGGGAGAGAGCTTGAGATAAAGAGTAAGTATGACCCTTAATAATTTCAACAGTGTCATAAAATATGCATAACATATTCTATTTTTGGTCAATTTTATCCAAAGTGTCTCACAGTAATGTAAGTGAATACTTCAAATAAGGTTTCAATTGGAATCCAAGCCTTTAAAGACAACTTGAAGCCGCAGCGAGTGTCTCGCTTCAGTAATTTGCAATACACTTCCAGTTCAAAGTGAATGTTGTGGCAGGACATACTGTGTGGAAAAGGAGCAGGAGCAGAAAGTGGTTGAAATCCTCAAGAAGTAGAAAAAAAAGGTTTTGTCACTCGATGTGGCAGCTTGTGTTACTGTTAAATAGGTGAAACCTCAGTGTTTGTTGATTGGGATTGTTGATATTGGATTTTTCATGCCCTATACAAACTGCTTCTTGACTTTGTTTAATTTTTCTTCTGTAGTTAACTTTATATAAATGTGATTATCCAGTTTTCTAATGGTTAGGATATCTTTCTATCTTTAAAACCAGCTTTTTCAATAGTATTTTCAGTTTGCAGCCAGAAACTGGTTGGAAATTGATTTCCAGAGATTCCTCCTGGGTGTTATTTATTTTTCTTTGTTTCCAGTTCCTGCCAACTCCTGACTTCTTCAAAGCCAGGGTAATACATTAATCTTTGTCACAGATTTCCACTGAGCACATGGCTTTTGTTTCATGGCTCTATTATAAAAGACACAAAGACAAACAGACACATAGAAAAATATACTAAACATAGCTGTGATTTCACCCAAAGATTCCAGAACTTTTAGTCCCAGGAACTACTTTTCAAGGAACTAAAAGGTTCCTTTAACACTGTTGTCTGTTTATATATCGCAGAGATTAGGCTGCAGTGGATGTGAAACATTGTCCATTACGCTGAGCAGTTTGTGCAACATCCTGCTCTCCACCACCACCTCCAGGGGCTCCAGAACAGTCCCCAGCACAGAACCAGCCTTCCTAATCAGCTTGTTTAGCTTCTTAGTATCTCTGGTCCTGATGCTGCTGCCTCAACAGATGGCTGCAAAGAAAACTGCACTTGCAACAACAAACTGGTAAAAGATATGCAACATCTTGCTGCACAGAAGTAAGGTCTGCTCTGTCTGCTCAGTTGGCACAGTACTTAGTGATTAAACGTCTTACCAACACTTTTAAAACCAACCTAAATTTATCTCCCATTGGGATTTTTGGCCTGGTCCCTTCTGATGTGCCATAGGGAGTTGTTCAGTCTTGTCACTGTAGACACAGCACTGAGACAGCTATTTATTTTCAGAAGTTATTAAGTCTAGGCTTGTTGTTTGTGGGGAATTAGCACAGTATGCCATACTTACATGGTAGCAGGTTTAAACATTAGGAGAGAATAATGCACAGGTCATTGTAAAAATACCAGTTTGTCTTTTTTTTGGTTTGTTTTCTATTGTTTTCTGACAAAGTTAAGGTATACTGTCTACCTGCACAGGCTTATTATTTAATGTACATTTATTTGCCTGTTCTGCCTCTGCAAATGTAATTTGTGGCACTTATACAGTACAGGGCTGTGTTGTATGCCTTTTCTTTTTTTGATAAATACACTGTCACTTTGCATTTGCTGCAGTTAACTTCAGAGTGACAGATTTTTTGGTATTTGTCGAAATGTGTTCTTCAAAAGTAGCCCGGCTGACATTCAAATCTCATTCACGTCAACTTAGGTTATTTAGGAAGTGTCCAGATAATACAAATAATACATCTTTTTTTCTGACTAAACATCATCTCTGAAAGCAAATTTGCTTTTGTAGTTATTTGCACTTGTTGTTGATGGAACATAAGGCGGAAATGACATTTGCTGCTCCTGCCTGCATTACTCACAGCTTGAAGTGGCACTAAACAATCTGTTACCTTACCTGGAAATACATAATGGAACTCAAATAGCTGTGAGCGCCGACTATACTTGAGATGAGTTTAGGATGTTTTAAGCGTTGAGCGTGTGCTCGTCACATGTGTAATTAGGTATGGTTTTGAAGCTCCACTGGTGTGAGGCAGAGGATACTTTCTCTCTTAGTGTCTCATGATTTAAAAAAAAAATGAAGAGAGTGAAGTCTGTTCTGGCAGGACACTCAGATTCTTTTGTGGCAGGGCCTCTCCAATTAGATCACACATTTGTATCCTTTCAGTCAGTCCAAAAAATCCACTGTTTGTCTACTCTTGCAAACAACTAGGAAGAACAAAAAAATATATATATATCTTCACAGCATGTCAAAGGCAGACATCATGCCCAATTCAAGTTTGAGTCATCTCGCACAGCAGAGACTGCATGAATGCACCCATGATCTTACTGCTTCTGCTAGCTAAATGTCTCTGTTTTGGTGGTACTGTCAGTACCTCAGTATCTCCTTTCGTCTTTCTTCTGGAAATGGTTTATGATATCAATTTACCTGCTGTCCCAGTTTTGCATGAGTTGTTAACAGCTGCTTAAAACACTCACCAAAGCTGTTTTTATTGATAGTGGCACAGGTGCATGCTAGTCATTGGGTAGAAGGGAGTCATTTTACGAGCAATAAAAGAGTTGAAAGAATGGGTACCTCTCTGACGGTCTGACAAAAGCAATATTTGTCTCATCAAAATAGCTGCATCCTGGTTGACATGGTGTGTTGAATGTTGTAACTGTGAAACTGTGTTTCTAAATTTTAGGTACAGAATTCAGAATAATTTAGCAATAATAATTCAGAATGTTATAATCAGGGCCATAACTACCATCAAGGAAACTTAGGTCATGTACTCAGTAAAATTTCTGGAAAGTGGAGTTTACATGCTAAAATTAAACACAAACTACATAGTTTTAATGCCGATTCAGATCTTTTTAACCATACTCTTCATGGTTAAAAATATCACCACTTTGGTCCTGACTGAAATACCTCAACTATGGGATGAATTGCCATACATTTTGGTACAGGTATCCACTGTCCCAGGAGGATGAATCCAAATAATTTGGGCGAACCCCTAACTTTACTTATAACTCTATCATTGGGTCAAAAGATTTAAATTGTCCAAAACTTCAGTTATGACAAAATACCTGCAAAACTTTCCCATCAGCCTCAGCTGCATTTTGTGTTTTGTGCTAATTAGCAAAGTTTAGCTGCTAACTGCTACATGCTAAACTAAGATGGTAAAAAAAAACAATACACCTGCTAAACGTCAGCATTTTAATATTGTCATCTGAGCATGTTAGCATGCTGACTTGAGCATTTACCTCGCAGAGACGCTAGCACGTGTGTAGAGTTTATTTAGAGTAAATACCTTAAAATGTAATTTTTTTTAAATTTATTTATCCATTTATTTATTTTGCCAACATAATTACATAATGGCAGTGTAGAGAATATTATATTTTGACCTTAATGTGAGATATAATTTAGAAAATATAATTGCAGTTTGGTAAATGTGGCCCTTTTTTAAAATATGTACATGGTCTATATTTGTATAAACTTAAAATGACTGTCTCATGACTTGTTTGGGTTATTTATTCAGTTTGTAATGAGAGGAAAGGAATGTTGGACTAATAGGATTCAGGGTATATTGCCTGGAAGAGGCCATTACTTACCACTGCTGCTGTACACTCCAGAGTGTGTGATGAGTGATGTTGCTTTTCACCACCACTATGACCAACAGTCAGCCTCCGCTTGCTTTGGTTTCACTCACTGTGCACCCGTGGCAGGTTTCATAGTGCTTGCTGCTTATTTATTTATGCATTCCTACTATGCTCATCTCCTACAACACAGGCGACCATTTATGAACAGAACTACCTCTACCAGGGCTAATTGATTACTTTTTTATGCAATAAATGCTTATCAGTGACCCCTATGTGACTTATTGATTTATTGCCAGTGTGATCTCCAGTATTTTCCCCTATGCTCACAGCTGAGAGTTAGTGGGTGCATGCTAAATTCTTATTAGGTGTGTGGGAGATGATAGTTGAGAAGATCTTATTGAACATTTTTAATTATTGAAATTGTTTGTTTGGTTTGTTTACAGTGAAGTGAAGTCCACCACTCAGGCTGTAGCTACTTTGCTGAGGACAATGTATAAGTGACTACACAGTGAAGTCATCAGATATCATTTGATCTATACCTTGACCAAAGGACCTTGACCTTAAAAATAAGAAAAGAAAATGTGCTGAATGGATTGTTATTTTCAATCAAAGCCCAGAGTTCAAGAGGTCTTTCTAATTAATGTTACTGATACTTGAGGGAACATGAGGGAAAAAAGGTTCTCTGCAGTCTAAATTGCCTAAATATGTGAATGTAATGCAAGGTAAAAATACAGTCATTTGAGGACAAAAAAAAGCCTAATGCTCCTTTTATTAATTTATCCATGCATGAGTGAATGAATGAATAAATGAATGACATGGCATCTCTTGCTATAAAACCCCACTTCCTTAATAAAAATGCTGAATGCTAGATAATTACTTTGGAAATCTCAGATAATGTTTTGTTATAACTTGCATATCAATGTAGAACTTTGGAGCAATCAACAGCATAGTTTAGATCATGTTCATTCACAGTACTGTAACCAAGTAAGAACGTTAAGTTCTTTCTGGAATGGTATTATTACTGCAAGCTTTACTGTTGCCAGTGGTGGTGTAATGGCTATCCTTAGGTAATTAGTGTTGGTCTGACAAAACTAATTAGAATATTTAGATCATAGACATTACATAAATAGTCTCCTGAGTGGAAATACCCATGTTGACTAACAATTATAATTACACAAAGCTGCACTGTAGCAACAACCCCTGGAATTTTATCACTTTAGCTGAAGTATAAATATAAGTCGCTCTGATAGCTGCATGTTTGTCTGGTTACAATGCATGTTTATGTTATTTGGCAATACAATTTGGTAAGATTTGCTAAGATTGCAGCCCATCTGTACTAATATAATCCTGGGTCGCTGTATTAAAAACATTGATGAAATTAACACCAAATTCAATTCCTGATTTATTTGTATTTTTTCCTGTTAATTAAATGGTGTTGTTAACTACCAGTATCTTTTGTGATGTCATTCCCTATAAATTCTATGTTAATAGCAGACTGCCATGGACATCATGTTGATTCAGAGATAGAGGCTGCAGTCCACAACACACAACATCAATGTTAAAAGTTCCACATTCACTTTTGATGGAGTTTTCCATCAAGTCAGAGTGAGAAATGTTGAAACTGTTTGAACAAGATATTTGTAGTAACTTTCAAAAAGTTACTGATTTTGTAGTCACTTTCTATTTGCGCTTGATATTGATTGGTATCCTTCACTAAACAACCGTTCTCACCCCTCCAATCAGCTAGATACGCAGTAATTGCTTTGTCATTTCTGTCCAGAATGTTTACACTCAGCAGGATTCCTTCATTTCAATCAGGAGCTGCTGGCACAGTTATGCCTGCAAATCAGGGTCCACCATTTTGATTGCTTCCCTCATAATATCAGATTCAAAAATACAGTTAAAAAGCAACATGAAACACAACATTCACTGTTTGACATTATCTCAAAAAATGACTTCAGAAAAATCTAATACAAAACATGACGGTACACAATGTCTTCCGTAAAGCCTTGGTCCTTCTTTGGTGTCTGTCCAAATGGTTTTCGTTTCTTCTCTGCCCATGTACTTGAGTGTGTGTGACACAATTAGAATTAAATCTGCATTTATTTGGTTTCTTAATCTTCAACTTAATGGCTTACAATACAATGTTATGGTATGTATGAAAAGCAGGATAATGTTGACACTTGCAAGTACAATCTCGGTGGCTATGTTACAATCACAATATGCATATAACAGGATACAAGGTTTAGATTCTGACTTTAAGCCTTTTTTCATTCCTAAATTACATCTCCTCACACACACAAAAAGAGTCACCATAGTCTACCGTAACTTCATCATAAACTTACTGCTTCAAGTACCCAATGGGGAGTTTTATGGCTCTAAAATCTGAGGACATGTTTCTGGGCCCCTAGCATTCCACTGGCCTAGTCTAAAGGTTTGAGCACAAACTGCACAGTTAATTAGTCACACCTCATTCAACTGGCTGATTCAAGGTTATTTGACTAATTACGTGCAGGTAGGGATAGTTATGCAAATATAACAATGAGAATGTCTTCATCCCTTGTCCTTGCCTTGTGACTTGCCAGGGGAAGGCGGTCCGAGGCGAGGACAGTTGAATTATGTTCAGCACAATGGCAGAAAGTCAGGTATTTGACAGTTCTCATAGCTTATTTCAAATACAAAGTTCAGTGTCAGTTTGTGTGGGAAGTTGAAAGCTAATGCCCATTCACGGCACAGAATTATGAATGATATCTTTTAACAGGATCTCATATATAAATTTGACAGTTTCTTGTGATTTACTTTGTCTGACAAACACAAAGATGAAAAAGCTTTTTAAGTGTCTGCATTTTCCAAGATATTAACAGAACATATTGTATATAGTGTTTCCTGCTTGAGATGTGATATGAAGTTTTTTTTTTTTTTTTATGTGTTACAACATTTTATTATGAATCTAAATTTCATGCGACAATACAAGTTTGAGTTTATTTTAAGTAAAAATGTGAGCATTTTCTGTAATGTTAGACACATTTACAATACATTTCTTTCTTTAGCAGTGAATGTGAGGTAACAATGAGTTGGCATTTCTATTCTATAAATAATGAAGTATAGCGTAACTATTGCATAAGCATAATGAGTCAGAGTTTTAAAAGGTTTCACATCACAGTGGTTTATCTCCAGCTCTGATTTTAGGCTTGACATGATTGAGGCTCAAGGCATTTAAGGACAAAGTAACCTGAAATTAAATATTACAGCTCAGACATTTTCTATTACTTTTTTTATTTATTCATTTTTGCTTTCTCCCGATATGGAAATAATGGAGAATGATTTGTGTAGATTGTATATAAATAGTTAAAATTTACTGGGCCTTCATCATCTAACACGTGCAAGAAGAAGAACTTTTATTAATGAAAGAATCGATCCACTTAGATGTGCGATTGGAATGATTAGTTGTATTCACAAGGCTAATTGGACAATTATATAAGCACAGCCTATCAGAAAGCTCCTTGCAGGCTGAAACATTTGTGGCATGATGAAACAATCTGAACATTGTAATTGAAAAACACACAAGAATGGAAAAAATATAAAGTTCAGGTTTTGTTTCCAAAGCCAAATCTTCTTTTCCATGCCAAATGTAACTGTCATTGTTCTGGCTCCATATACATGCATCTTCAATCTCCTTTAATCACTTCACTTCTGGTGAGGTTCCAAACAATGTGCCCGTTATTTTATTGCTAAAGTTTGATTGCATCTTAAAAGAATCGCATTGTTCTGTGTGACTTTGGTCTCCCTGACACAGAGCTTCAGGATTATCAGGTCCATAGCCTCTTAATTAAAGACAAAAGCAGACAGAGAGAAAACTGTGGAACAAGAGCAGCTTTTCAATTATTTATTGACTTGCGACACTACACACACACACACACACACACACACACACACACACAATTTCCCCTGTGAATATTGTTGCAAGGACTATTTCCAATCAGGCTGATTTGTAAAAACCTCATTCTTCACATGCTAACTGCAGTTTAAATCAAAAACAGTGAGCAGTTATCACCAACTATTAGTAACCCTGCTTGATTTTGCTTCGGTTTGTGCTAATGATTTCCATTAATACAATTCAATCTATGTGTACTGAATAACAGTACAGAGTTGGCCTGTGGAATTGTAGGCCATCACTCAGAGGGTGAGCCTTATAATGTAATCACACGTGGTTTTACGTCTTAGTTTTCCCTCCTGAATCAGAGAGACTGATTCCACTGGGAAGCTTTCATGCAGCTTTCATGCTTTCATGCATTCTTTTTCACTCAACTGTTGCTACTGAAGTGGAAGCATTATGACCACTATGATAACATATTATATACATGTAAACCATATTTTAATTGATATACTATACAGCAGAAAATCAAATAAGTATAATGTAAGGATCCATACTATTACTGAGCTATACATATGCACATACAGGAACATATTTCTCCCTTTGTAAGCACTCAGTCATGGTCATAGATTGGCGTCTTAACTTAAGCCTTAATGAAACTTGATGATCTGATTTAAGGGAGTATTAAGGGAGGGTGATTTTTTACAGTTTTATTCATGCACTAATGTTTAAAACTTCTAAAGTAGCTGTAACAGAGGGTATATGAATATACATTGACAGTATAATTGAATGTTAACAGGATATACACCGATGGCTCCTCAGCAATAATAAGCAACATCTGTTCAGCAATCAATTCTGCTTTTTTTATTTTAACGGTGCCTTTTTAGTAGAAAAAAGAAGAAGATGGAACCGTATTATAAAACTAACAGTCACTGAGAATTTGTCCTCCATCTTGATCTCTATGCAGATTGTAATCAAACACCAAAAAATATGTCATATGTCTGATAAGCCATGTGCAGCATCAGCACCCACTAAAAGATAACGGATAATCTCAAAATGAATGTGCCATCTCTGATGTCTACCTGCACCATCAATCATGGTGCAATTTTTCGGTAAATTGATTATCTTTTTTAGTACTTCCATAACAATTACATTTAATCCAGATATACTTTTAATGGGATTTATTATTTGTTGTAATATACTTTGAGGAAGTGGCACCCAAATGTTAAATCAATTTCACTATCAATTATACCAGATCTTTTTTACAAGTTCTTGAATACGTGGAATCAGTGCAGTATAGTTGTGTTACCTATTTTTCTGATGACTTCCTTTCACTACTTGAGAAGGCTATCTGTTTCTTTATAGTATTGAAAAATTGCAGCACACAATTAGTCAACCTGAGGACTTGACCAGTCGTTGTACTCTGAGAAAATATAAATTCATCTCCTGTGTTCTCTACTTCTCCTCTTGTTTCCATGGCAACATGACAGGGGATGAAGGACAGACTATTGGCTCTGAAGTTTCTTACTGCACTAATGAAAATGCTCCAGGAAGTACACATCCCTTGGTGTTATAAGTTATAAGTATAGCTACAAAAGACCTTTGCCAAAAACAGCACTTATCCAAAGATCGTCTGCTATATGTAGGTATGTTGTCTTTTATGATGGTCTGGATAGTGTTTTGTCCAGTAGAGCCAATCCCAGCTGACATTGGCTCCAGCCGGGACTGGTCTCCAGTGCCGACACAAGGAGACAGACTCTCACACTCCCAGTAACACCTACGGGCAATTAAGAATAATCAGTTAACCTAACCTGCATGTCTTTGGATGGTGGGAGGAAGCCAGAGTGCCCAGAGAAAACGCACGCAGACATGGGAAGAACATGCAAACTCTACACAGAAGGGCCTCAGCTGGCTGGTGGGTTCGAATGCAGAACCCTCTTGCTGTTAGGCGACAGTGCTAACCACTGCACCACTGTGCCACGGAAATGAATTATATATTATGAAATGGGCCACTTGTATGTACCAGTACTCCACTGATTTTATTGCCCTGCTCTGCCACAGTCATTACAGTCAGTGGGAGGAAACCGTGGAGGAGGATGTGGACCCATTTTAATGAATGAATCAACCAAATTGGTAATTAGGCTGTATGCTTTAAAACTGAATTTCCTCAGAAAAATGTATGAGTGTATAACCTGTGGTTATATTTTCTCACTCAGTAATTACCAAAGTTGGCAGAAATTTCTCTCTCAAGTTGATTTTTAGAGATTATTTTCTTTTCAAAGTCACAGTCTGTCAGATGAAACTAGTGTAAACACAAATGCCAGCTGGGCTGTCTCACTC
Source organism: Nannoperca obscura (assembly GCA_036024295.1). Taxonomy (NCBI): domain Eukaryota; kingdom Metazoa; phylum Chordata; class Actinopteri; order Centrarchiformes; family Percichthyidae; genus Nannoperca; species Nannoperca obscura. The sequence continues at coordinate 45,730 of JAVQJL010094154.1, forward strand.
AAAAACAGGTTTATGGTGTCAGAGGAAATAGAAGGCCTGATTTAGTTTTTAGCTCTAGAGATGAAAAGCACAGTATCCTCACTCAGTGGAATGAGATTCTTATAGACACAGTATCAGATACAAACTTTACTGTCCTGCAATTGAAAAAGCCATGGCAGATATTTTACTCAATCTGTTATGCTTTGCTGTACCTTACTACTACCTTACTGTACTTTTTTTTTTCTTTCTGCATTGCTCTTATGATACTGTTAAAAATATCCAGTACAAGAAATGTGCCTGACAAGAGGGACTCTGTGTATTCTTAATGCAGACTCAATTGACTTTTTTTGGGCAACTTGGGGCCTGCAGAACAAGCTGCACATACAACACTAATGTATTATCTTTGTATAAACAGTAACGTTGTGGGCTGTAAAACAATGAGCTGCAAGATGCCATAATGCTCCATTTAGCTGAGGGGAACAGCAGTGCCGGGTGGTAATTCCTTGGGGGGTTTGTGACTACAAGCAACCCCTTTCACATTTGACAGTAGTTTGGTAAAGTGCTTTACAATTTGCCACTAATTCGCCCATTCACACACCTACACAGATCGATGGCAGCAGGCTACCATGCAAGGTGCTCGCCTGACAATCTGGAGCAATAAGGGGGCCAGTGTCTTACCCAGGGACACTTCGACATGTGGAATGGAGGAGCTGGGGATCGAACCGATAGCCAGTTTGATCTATTGTTAATTAAAAAATATTGATTCGTTTTATTAATAAGTTTTAAGGTTTTGATTATAGGTTTGCTTATATACTGTTTAGTGTATGTCCAGTGTTACAAAGGACATAATTAAATGAATGTCGTATGACCGCAGTGTTGTCCTTGTTGCAGGCTCAAGATCAGCACAGGCTATCTAAAATCAATAAACTTCATGTAAATAACACTAGTGTGGAGTATGATATCACCTCCATATATGTCTACTTGACATTCTATGTCATTGATCTGAGAGAGTGACAGCTGTAAACTCCAGTTAATGTTACAAACCTGACCCAAGGACACAATCAAGTCATATCAGGTCAGAGAGGAGCGAAAATGTTGATACAGCACTTGTTACTTCCCTGAATCATGATCACACGCTGACATGCCATGAAATCAATATGAAGCCAAGTAATAAGAGCCAGCAATCAGCAGCCTTATGAAGAGCAAGTCGAGTGCCATCCTTACACATCATTCTGTTGACGCACAGTAACACCCATAGCGAAAGGCCATGCTAGATTTAGTACAGCAATTTTATGCTGTGAGGAAGAAATTTTGGCATAAGAGATTATTTCAGTTTTATCATAGCAGTGTGAAGCAGTATATATCTATTCTAATGACTTTGTACACAAAAACCTGCTGATATGCAATGTATACCAGTTTATAAATTCACAAAAAGAGACATAAATTTGTCATATTTACGAGACACTAGAGAATAAAGGGCACACAGGTTAATTTATTAGTAAGGAAAACAACTAAACAAACAATTAGAAAACAGTAATTAGTAAGTAATTAAATCTAAGAGAAATCCTTCACCAAACTGAAGAGATATTAAATGCTTTAAAGTAAAACTGTTTCATAAGATGAGATCTAAAAGATGGTAATTGTTGGTGCTAATATGGGTTTTAACTAATGATGGGGAGGTAAACTGGGGTCTCCACATACACAATAGCTTGTGTTTTGTATGTGAAAATGAGTAATTCATTCTGCTGTGGTGTTGACACCAGCATCTTAAAAGACATCCCATCACCACCTTCCCCTCCAGGTGTTACACTGTTTGAGTGCACATCTCATGATTTGAAAACATCGTCAGTGTTTTTCTCAGCCATCAGTAAAAAAGCTGAGATATAATCTGGCATTCGTTGCTGAATTTCAATTGCATTTTAATGGCTTCTTTAGTTTTCTTCTTTATCAATTTACTTGAAAAGTCATATTAAGAGACGTTGGATTTACTTGATTAGGGCTTACAGTGGTTTTAAATTAATTCACACATATTTTTCAGTGAGTAAGTTATGGATTTACTATTAGTAATCCTTGTCAGGAAACCCAGCAGGTGGAAATGGTACCAATAATTTGTGGCTTAGCTTCTCACACATTTCCAGTCACCTTCTAAGGTAAATAGTTGACACCTTGTTGTTAGATATGTTTCAGGTAGAGATGTCCATTTGTTCATACAGTATAAAATATGCTATGATGACTTGATCAATGAAAGTCAGACAACATAGTCAGAATATTTACTGTAACTGACTTATATCAAGACAATATCAGGGGACAACATCTATTGACGTTCTAATTTGTGTGTGTATTTAATCTGAAAAACCAATTCCTCAATTTTAGTAACTAAACGTATTATTATGTGCAAGGTACTGTCTTTTAATATACTGGTGTGAGGTAAGATTCATTTTAATAACTTAGTGAGCAGATCAATTTTAGACATGCGTCATCCCCATATACACTCATAACTAGTGCTCACCTTAATCAGAGGGGTGGAGTTTTCCTTGGCTCTCATTTCTCTTGTTTACTGTTCAAACCACCTGGATCATTAAATAAACATTGGATATGCACCAAGTGTTCACAAGCTTTGTGCTCCTTTTCATTGAAGCTCTACCTTTTCCACCTTTCCCTACGAACTGATTGACAGATATTTGTTTTCTGCCTGCATGCGACAGGGGTGAAGATCCCCACATTCCTCTAACTGCGCCTTACATGCGCAAATAATCTTGACAACAACGATGCCAACATCCTGTCTTGAATTTGACACTTTGAGAGAAGTTGCCTAGAACACAGTGATAATGAGAGGGAGTGGGAGGGAAGGAGGGACAGTGAGAATTGCTTCTAGTCTTAGATGTTGTGCCATCTCTTTATCATCCTTCCATTTTTTTGTGTACCTCCCTCATGCACTTCACAACGAGCTTCTCCTGTCTCTCTCCTTCCCTGCACTCTCCCTCTGTTTTTTGAGAGAGTATGCCTTCTCTCTCACTTCCACTTTCGTTTCTCCCAATGGGTCTTTCATCCTGTTCCTAACTTGAATCTCTCCTTACTATGAGCCAATTCTCAACATTCGGTCCCTCTCATTTTCTTACAATTCCTTTCTTTTTTTTCATTGCCTTTTTGTTTGAGAATATCCCTGAATCACCCTGCCTGAAAAGTAAAAGACCTGTGTTCTTGGAAGGACTTTTGTCATTGCCATAGACCTCTCTTTGAGGGTTTAGTGTCAGCAGTATTATACCTGCTGTAGCTTTTTTTAGAAAGGTTTCACTAATAGTTTAAGAGCTGCTGGTGAAAACACCTCTAAAAGAAGCTTGTATAAGCACAGCATGTCTAAGACTAAACCCTTGAAGTGATACCCCAACTAAAATCTATCTTTTGTGTATCAAAAGCTCCCCCTCTGAAGGCTTGAAAGGTGGCTGCAAAAAGTTTGTAGTTTCTTCTTCAGAGAACAGCAGCTAACAATACTATTTGCTGACGGGCATAAATAACACAGACGTGTTACATTTTTAAGAGAAGAAGTTAGTATGATGTGAATCTTAATATCTGTTTTTAAGCTTTAGAATTCTGGTTGATGGTTCCAGTATTGCTTTTTAATTGTTACTCTTACATGTTCTGATTTTCATATATAGTATGTAGATGCATGCAACACAAAATAAGTTGCATTTAAAACTGATTATCCTGACACAAATTCAATCTTGTGCACACCAACCCTGTGTATATGTAAAAACTAAAGTCATATAAGATACGTTACAGATATCCAAATTAAAATTAACACAACTTACAATTCAAACATTTCATGTAATATCTGAAAATGAAACAGAAGGAAAATCAATAAGTGTTAACTAATTGCTTTGTGTTATTGAATTTATTTTAATATAATACTAACCAACATGAATAAAAAGAAAGTACATTTATTTAAGTAATGAACATACTTACAATTTTGAGATATTGGCACAGACTCTGATGTTAGCGATGACCCTGGATTAGTAGGCCTACAGTTAGTCAACAGGTGATCACAACTCTATATAGTATTAACATGTGAATGACATAGATGTGATGACAACCCAGCCAACTACATTCACTGAGGAAGTCCGTGCGACGGAGCTATATGCCCTGTAAAACAGCTAGCTAATAGACCTTGAGATGAGATGATTTTGTCAAACTGCATTCATGTTTGTTCCTCATCTATTCCAGACTAAATGTCACTGCAGTAAACTATTGTGTACAGTGTTGTTTGCTGAGCACATCAATCCCCTGTTAAATGGACTATGTGTCGTTTACCCTTCTTTACTTTAACAAAATACCTTCACATGTCAGCTTCTTCATGAGAAACCCATGCTTTGTGAAAATAGCCGAGGCAGATAACACTCGCTGCACAAACAAGCCAGAAAAAGGAAAAGTATTGTGGCTTTGTAAAGGACCTTCTGCTGAGAGCAGAATTTAGTGTTTGGCAGAAACACAAAGGATCACACCAGTGCCTCAGAGGGTTCTATTAACCAGGAGGCCAGAGAGCAGAAGGTCCTTTAAGCCAGGAGGCAAGAGGGTAGCCGATCAGCATGTTGCATGTTGAGTTCTTTTAGAACAGTAATGCATTTTTATGACTGGAGTCATTTGCTTACATTTGCTTTATGGACTTCTAAGGACAAACTATTGCACAAGGTCAAAAATACATGGTGTAAAAGGTAACACCAATATATGTGTGCTTTAAAGTAGGCACAGCTATTGTTTTGGCTATGAACATCCCATATGCTTATTTATAATTAAGATGAACCTTCACTGTAAGAATATACAGTACTCCCAATGTACTCAGAGTGAATTACTGTTGAATATAAAATATTACATTCTGTATATTTTATTATCATATCTACGGTGTTGTGCAGGCTGATGGATTGGATCCATGCAGTGATTGGTTTTATACTTAAAATAACTTTTCCGACAACAGAAACAAGCAACACAACCCATATCTCCAAAAATTCCCCAGGCCTCCTTTAAGATCTTTCTCATTGCTCAAACATTTTAATTGATACAAGCAATAAAGTCACATTCTCCCAGAAGAGAGAAGCAAGGTAGCTAATTAAAGGTCTTCAGAAATCTAGTCTAATTTAAAAGGAGCAGGCCTACACCAAGATACATACAAATAACAGCGTCTGTTTAAAAATAACAGCGCAAAATGCAAGAGAAGATTGAAAATGTCTTGAATTCCACTGAATGATGTGTTTTAGACCCAAATGTCCCTATATGAGGGAAAAGTGAAAACAAAAAAGTGAAAGTAACTACCCTTACTTGTATCTGTGTTAGTCCTCTAATTGCAAACTTGTTTTATGCTATGCTTGACTGTCCACCTAAACTGTGTGATTTCAAGTGCATTCACTTAATTAAATATCCACATTAACCTTCAACCTGCTAGTCAAACTTCATCAAAGTGAAATTTGTTCAGAAAATTGAAAGTAAGAAGGAACAATACATATATACACACATACTAGCTGTGTGGGTGTGTGTCTGGCACTGAGTAGTAGTACTTTCTATTCAATGTAACTCTTAAAATATACCAATGCAAAAAGTCTACCTCTCTCTAGTATAAACATGGACAAAAACAATACTGAATAACAAATTATGAATGGCAATATGTTGCATATACACTACCAGCTAAGATTTGGCCATTTAAACAGTTAACTCTTGGTTTGATCACAGTGTTCAGTCTGGGTTTTATCTTAAAGAACTAGAAGCAGTTTACTCAGTAGTACATTGCGGTTTTGTATACGCAATTAATAGACAAATGTGTTTTTGGAAACCATTTGTAGCTTTTAACTTCATCCCAAGTGTGATAATAACACTACCATACTAAGATTTTCCCTGTTTCATTGGGATGTATGAAAATTGAAAGTGGTGAAGGAGAGGTGAGACGTTGTTAGTTTTCGTTCACATCTGCTCTTTTTAATAGGATGTATTTGGTGAACTGATCTCACCAGGTTTCTCATCTACTTTGAAATCCTACCAGACAGCCTAACCCCAGATATATGACCCAAGCCTATCCATACATAATGTAGTATTACAAGTATGAATATGTTATTTATAGAGTTTTTGTTTCATGATCTGCTTTTTAAACTTAACTGCACCAGCATCAGACTTTAGATTACTTTAATCTCTCAGTATAGTGTGGTGTGGTAAATTATAGTCAAACCTTGCACTGATTTGACACTGTAGATAAACCATGTTAATAATGTTCTGTTTTCAAATTGTACCTTAAATATTGATTTACTCATAAAAAACACTTGTCCCGGTTTTTACTATGCCATGGGTAACTTCTAGATGTCAAATGAGATGAGCAAACAAACTCTCTCAGAAACAATGTTTGCCTCTAAAGAATTTATTGCAGTTACCTCACAGAAGTACCACAAGAATGTTTCTTTGTGCGCAGCAAAGATGGATTGTGTCAAGGCTTATGGAGTAAAGCTTTGATTTGGGAAGGTTTAGATAGACAGCTGAGAAAATTCTCTTGGACAAGTATTTGGCAGCGGGTATTGAAATTCAATGACTGATGTTACTCGTCTCATAATTGATCTGATCTAGCATGTTCCCAGTTGGTACATGTCACTGGAGGATGTGACATTGTTTGGCCAAATTAGGTTTCTTTTATGCAGGCCCAGAGAATATGTAAAAAAAAAAAAAAAAAAAAAAATCAACGCATTGCCTTACACACACAGTAATAAGGCAGGCTTTAAATAGAAAGAAAAGAGGCAGCTATGTAGCAGTTACTGCTACGGCAGTAAAGCAGAAAAAAGATGAAAGCCAGATAGTTAACATCAGTGACATCACAGCAGAGGGGGAATTGCGTCAGCTTCTTCAAACAGTCTTAATAGAATACCAAAGGAGGGGCTGACTGCCTATTCTCCTCAGAACAGAGGGGCCCCTGAGAATCTGTTGATGGTGCGTATGTAATCACAGTCCTTCACTTTATGGACCCGAAAAGACTTTCAGTTCAAGTCTGAGCAACTATCAAAGAACACTTTTCTGCCCTGTTTTGCCAGCCAGAAATGTTATTGTCCATCATATTTCACCAAAATGTTGCATGATCTACAGCTGAATGCTGGGTGTGGCTAAATGCAAAATTCTAATATGCTGACGGTGGATCCTCCAGTGGCAACTTCAGCAATTACTTAGAAACTTTTACCTTCAGTCAGGTGTGTGAGGCCTTTCTGCTGATTTTGACAATAATCCCTGTCACAGCTGTGACAGAGCCTCTTTCAGCTCAAAATGTTTGAAAACTGAGGAGCTCAGTGGGATAGAGAGGCTTAGTGGACTGGTTATATTATGTTTTGAGAATGAACGAGCAGAGAAGTTGAACCTAGAGCTGGGGGAAGACTTCGCAGAGCTTGAGGCTTATGGAATGCTATGCATCTTTGTTTTGTCTGCTTTGGTGTAATATCGTCTATATAAATTGAATTAATTGATGGTTGTTAAGGGCTCGGTGGCATACGTTGAAATTTAATGCATCTACTTCTTACTTTTATCTAAGTACACAAGTACTTTTACTTGTGAAATTGTGAAAAATCTCTTTAAAGTAACAGCACTTTCTAGTACTCTTTCAATCCCTGGCAGCATTGCATGTGCGTCCCAGTACACTAGACATAGAAGTCAAGAAAACAGCAAAACTTTAGTTGACCTTCTTGTTGGAGTTTCTTCTCTTTCATCCTTATTTAACCAGGCAACTTGGCTAAGAGCATATTCTTGTTTACAGCAATGGCCTAGGGGAGTAGTTGCAAGAATAGGGAGGGCTACACATATAAACACTCACATTTGGGAAATGCCCAGTACAACTGCAGTCTACTCTTGGCTACCAAGCAGTTCCATTTCAGCAGTTGGAGGTGTTCAAATGTTAATTTAATGCAATGGGTAATCTTGCTTTTATGTATATTTTTACACATTTACCTCTAGTCAAGAGCTCGCTAAGCAGATTGGTGCAATAGCTGCACTTCCCATTCCCATCTTTCAAACAAATTGTTATTGGGAAATTTCTTACCCAGTGCATTTAAAATGTGCTGACTCATGTTTCCCGCAATTCCATCACTTCAGTGTTCCCATTACAATGTGTTATGGGCGAGTATGTTTGGTCTCTTATAACCAAGAGGCCTGTGTAGATGTGATGTCCCCATCGCTGTTTGCTTTATTTTGACGTTTGACGCTGTGCACTCATCCAATCTGATGAGCTGGCAGCTTCAACAGCAACTAGGGTAATTATTTACAGGAGGGATTGTGGAACCTGCTAAAAATATCCCTTTTCCCTCCCTACAAGAGCTCCCTGGAGCTTTGAGAACAAGACAGGAGGAAAGAATAGGGAAGTAAGGCTGTGAAGAGGTTTAACTCATTCCATTCTTTTACATCCTGTTCTTCTATTTTTTAACGTCCAGAATTACAAAGATTAACCGACATGAGACTGTCTTAAAATTTGTAAGGTCTATTCAGAAACAAGATAATGCTTACCAACCAAAATTCTTAAATGATAGCTAAGCTGCATTACTTAAAAGAAGCTACAGATACTCTCTTGCTCACTGTAGATAAGCGTTCTCTTTTTTGCCCTCCCTCCCTGGAAGCTCAGAGTATCAGGTTAGCTGTACAACAGCATCCTGCAGCTGATAGCGACTTTGTGTTTTGTTTAAGGTCACTTGAGCAAGGTGTAAATATTCACTGAAACCCTGTTCCATTGAAGGCTTGTCTCCTTTTCCCAAAACCACTTGGCGCCATACAGTCTAATATAGTTGTGAAGTGGGTGGAGTTATTTTGGGCAATCCTGGTTCCAGAAATCTTCTTCATTGGTAATATTGAGTGAATTACAGTTGGAACACTAGTATGGCTTGGGTGGACATGAATCTCTCCTGGTTGAACCATAAGTAAAAACAAACAAACAAATAAAGAAACCTGATGGCACTGCTAGATGAAAAGTCAGAGGATTGCCAAAATCAGTAAGATTCATTGTCTGGGAACCATGAATCACTACCAAATTTCATGGCAACCCATGCAGTAGTTGTGGAGACATTCCACTCAAAAACACAAATGATAACTTCATGGTGACACTAGGTGAAAAGTCGGAGGATTACCAGAGTCAGATTCATCATCTGGGAACCATGGCTTTCTGTACAAACTTTGTTTTTGCCATCAATACATTTTTCCTAAAATTCCTAAATGTCAACCATGTGTTAGGGGATCAGGAGATCACCAAAGTAAGCACGATTCATCCTCTGGGGATCATGAATGTTTTTACCAAATTTCATGTCAACCCATCCAATAGTTGCCGAGATATTTTAGTCTGGACCAAAGTGTTAGAAATTTGAAAGCACAAGCCTGTATGGATAAAAAGGTGAGTTATCTAATCATCTATGGCTCCCAAGGTAAGAAGCATCTAATTACGGACCTTGAAGTCATGTTACTTGCACTACTAACAACTGATGGAAGCTAAAATTATGATGTTTTAAATTCTGCAGTATTCTAACTTCATCTTTTTTTCACAACTGCAAAAATCTGATATTTTGAATATGTTACAGCCGTGATTGGAACCTCTGACTGGCTTTTTCTCCATATCAATGACTGATGCTCATGTGTATTGTGGTGTTTAGAGTCACTTGCCAAACTGATGCAGAATACATGATTTTTCAGAAATAATAAAACAACGGGTGGCTTTAACATAAACCTACAGGATTGTATCATTTTCTATGAGACTGTGTGATGATATGATGATATGATTACAACAATGGGGGTTTGGTGGCCTGGACTGACAGTTCATAAAAGATTCAACACATGTACCGTAAAATAGATGGCCTTGAGACCGCAGTATCTTCTAATTTCTGAACACTTCATTCCCTGTCATTGAATGAAGCCAAAGGTAGTGACTTTCTCTGTAAATGGTCACTCATGCTGTACAATAAAGTCTAAAACAGACTCCTGAATTGTGTTAATCTGTTCTTCAACTAGTCAGATGGACTATAGTGTAATATATTGAACATTTACTACCTGGAAAACTTGATCTTAGTAATCTACATATTAATACACTATTTGAGCAATTATCTGCAGTATTATCATTTTAAAAAGTGGAACGACAAATATAACCTGCTTGCTGTACTGCAATACAACGCTATTATTTTCAAATTGTGTGAGTTTAGCCTCTACTTACTTACTTACTTACTAATTACTTTGGATGTAAAATGTCATTGTGTGAAGAGGATGATGAGTGTACCGTCGTATCTGTCATAAAACCACCAGACTCTTGCTATTGTAACAATGTTTTCTGTCTGTGTTTCAGGAACATTAAATGAACATGTTAGCAGAAGGACATTCAGAGTGAAGAACGCTGATATACTTGAACTCTAGTTGCTCTCTGTCCAGTTAACAGCCTAAATACTTATGTGTACAGGTTCACCTAACTGCTATTTTGGTTCAGGTCTGGTAGACATCTTGTTTTCCTTGCTGCTTGTTGAGGTATGGAAAGTCTAGCTGCTGTCACATCTGTTACTCATCCATAGCTCATAAAAGATACAATGACATTCAAAAATCCAAAGGGATGATGATTACTCACACATTTTAAAACAAATTAAGAGGTAATTTCAAGCTGTATCACATGAATTTGTTTTAGGTGCATTCTGATTTTCACAAGTCCTTCCATTTAGTCTTTTTTTTAGGCTCCATAGATTTAAATAATCCAGAATAATCTTTATTGAGGGGACTGGAAAAATAAATGTCCCTATGATGTCTTTGCTATTTAGCCTATTTAGAATTTTTCAGGGGCCTCAGAAATTAGTAGCCCATGGGATATTGTGCAAAGAAATAAAAAATAAAAAAATGTTTAATTATATCTGTTATTTGCAAATTAAGGTTTTTGACTCGTGTGCGACTCCCCCTGACAGGCCCCAATAATAGCTTTTACAGACATAACATATTTCCAAAATTGTGGGAAACTAACTGCTAATTAAAACTGCCTGAATGTTAGATTATTTCATCTTGGCAAAATTAACATTTTGATGCATTGCTGTGAAAAAGTCTGCTGCTATCAGTATGCATGGTAATCTAACATAAGCATCTGGTGCAGTCTGCTAAGCAACTAGAGAGAGAGAGATTCTGTTCTGTTACACAACTGTGTTTATGTTCTCGAAAGTGGAGCTGAATGTAAGGTGAAGATTAGGTTGATTGAGAGGTTTGTGCATTTGGGGGAAGAGTGAGATAATTAGTTTTTTTTTTTTTTAATGTTGCTTAGTCTATGCAGCTGATTTGTTTGGGGCCATACACTCAAATTTGGGCCCTGAGATGCTATGGAAATCACATTTCTGTTTAACAAGGTTTTTCAGAGATACTTTATTAATGCCTTCACTTATTCAGCTTCATAGTTGGTGCCTTCATCATTCATTACGTGGGTAATACAGCTAAATTACTCGGCTTGATGGTTTACATTAGCATCTATAGTTAATATACCATCATATTATTTTACATTTATATTATGCTTATTATAAAATGTACATGTGTTGTTAATGGTTATAAGTCATTTAAATATACATGTTTGGGGGCAATCCAACGGATGTGCTTATTTGAACTTAAATGTATTTAAATTTATTGGATTATTGGATTGGAGTAACGATCTGATCTAACATAGGAGCAAGGATTGCTGTGGCCTACTGTGACTGAATAACTTGTTAAACGAGGAAATAATTCATTTTATAGTGACATTGAGAAAGAAAATTACATAAAATGTGCATTGCTTATGTCGTGGCCAATACCCAATCAGCTTAATATGGTCAGTATCAGTGCTGGATTGGCTTATTGCATTGATACATTCCTAATAAAAACACAATGGCCATGCAATTTATTAAGTGTTTCTGCTCTCCATCTATCCTGCTGCCTGGCCTGCATGTTGACTGTTCACAAGTTGCACATCATGTGAAAACTAGTCCCTTGTTTATGTTCAGTTACTTTGACAATAAATAATAAACATGACTCCCGAGCTAATCATAATGTCTGGCAGTAAGCATATGAGGTAATTACACAGTGTACATCAAGTACACTTGATTTATTACATAATGCTCTCACAGAAAAGACAAATAAATAGCCATCTCAGTCACTTGGAACTGTATTGATTCAGGTAGTTTGACTCAGCTGTGTGTTATTGGACTCTATTAGATTTGAGCACAATCAATCACATTTTCGACACCTCTCCTGTCACCTTAAAATCTGTCATGACAATAAAAAAGTGTCTGGTCTTTTTCACTCAATTGTGTCGCTCCGTGCATGCCAGTGGGGTGTCAAGTCTTCAGATTTTAATGATAATGGCTCACAGATGGCAGATGCTGTATTAGTAAACAGGAAATAAGGGTACATTTTAGACAGGAAGTAGGGGAGACAGGAAATTTAGGTCAGTGCTTCTAACTGGTAAACAAACCAGAAAAACAATACTTTCTGTTTCAGTTCTCACAAAATAAACTTGTTTTAACAATTTTTGAGTGGTGATTTAAAAATACTGATGTTTTTTTCCTGTAAAAGACTATTTTAAACTAAACTAATTAAGCACAGTGATGCATGAAACTCTATCGCTTTTTTTGAGAGATGTTCAAATTTAGACCCAGAGGCTGCTTTACAGTTGATCACTGCTTGAAATGAAACAGGGAATTAAATAAAAACACTTTTGTAAGTACATTAATGCCCCAAAAGGTTAACATTGTTTAATTTACCAAGCAATTACTGAAGTGCTGATCATATGGAATTAGATTTTTCAGTATTTATTCACATCGCTTGTTTTATACTTTATGTCAGAAAGAAAATCAATGCCTTTCCCAGCTAAGAAGGATTCCCTGAATAATAAAACATGTGTATTTATTGAAAGGAAGCAAAAGGCAACATAGGCTAATACAGGCACAATACAAAGGTCAGGAGAGGGAAAACATCTTACTGACAAAATCAAATAAGGGTTAGATTACTGCCATGAATTACCTTGTCAAGTTCTTTGTACTGGACTGTCATTAGAGCTGGAACAATTTGTCAATAAGTTTGGGTGAAAATTAATCAGCAACAATTAATTGATAACGGATTAAAGTAATCATTTCAGTCATTATTCAAGCAAAAGTGCAAACATTGTGTGGTTGTCTTATATGATATTAAAATTAATGTCTTTTCGGTTTTAGACTGTCGACTGACAGACAAAACAAGACATTTGAACACACTGAGATGTTGTGATGGACATTCCCCAATTATTTGACAATTCAGACTACATGATTAATCCGTTAATTGGAAAAATAATCAACAGATTGATTAAAAATAAACTTTGGTCACAGCCCTAAGATACATACTATAAAAGTCTAATCTCCAGTTACACTACATGCGTACAACATCTGGATTACTTAGATGGAAAGTGGCAAAAACAAACAAATAAGGAAAGACTAATTAAATTGCGTCTGGGACTTCAACTGGGGTGGGCCCTGAATGCAAGCGGTAGTGTGCACATGCAGTAACTTTGTTATTTATATATATTATTTTTTTAATTCTGCTTCAATCAACAAATGTACACAATGATCAGATAACTCTAGCTGTAGCATCTGCTGGATAGAAGCAATGACTGACCAAACATGAAAGCACTTGAAGCAGCCCAGCTGCATCACAAGACTCATCTGTAACAAACCACTTGTGAAAAACTAGCAATCCTCTCAACACAAAAGTAGTTGGGTAAAATCCGACTGTACCCATCACTGTCTGATAAATGGGGGCTCCTTGTGTAGGGCTGAATTTCCAATTATTTTTCGCAGCATCTTTAGTCGGGCTGGTACCCGTACAGCTTTTGAAGGACGGAGAGGTGAATGCAAAACAGCCTGTGTGATTTTCGGCAGCGTGGCCCCTCCAGCCTTTGATGTATAGGCCTAGGCTGCCGGGAGACTCGTAGGATGCACTGAGTTCCTCTCTCTCCTCTCCATTTTTACACACCCATATCCTATTAATGCTCGTCACAAATTCATCTTCTTCCCCTGCTGTGCCTCTCTCTCTCTCTCTCTCTCTCTCTCTCTCTGTCTCTCTGTCTCTCTCTCTCTCTCTCCCGGCTCAGGTGGTCCCAGGAGACCTGCTGCTGTGTGAGCGGTAAACAGTCACACAGCCGAGACTCATCCCCGCGCAACTCAAGCCTTCTCCTGCAGGAGAACACTGTTCACTTCACATGTTCCACTTCCCGTTCAGAGGGAAACACCTTCAGTGTAACAATGCTGCTTCCCCCCGAGAGCCGTAACTCTGAGTGTGTGTGTGTGTGTCGGAACAAACGAGTGCAGAGTTCAACAGAGGAAACGTGACAATAAACGAATGGAGACTGGTGACGTGTAGCAGCCCCCACACACACACACACACACACACA